>JBCEWB010141509.1:0-10924 GCA_039654565.1 Peronia peronii | reverse complement strand
AAATGTAGGAGAACAGGTTTATCGCTGCAGTTCAAAAGGACACTGATTTGTGAAGTTGATGAAGGTTTACTGAAAAATTCGGATATCTGCAGAAAGTATGCCATTCCAAGCTCCACTTTGTCTTGAAGAATTAAAAAAAAAAAAAAAGCAGAAAAATCACAAACGACATAACAGCTACATAACCACACATTTTATATGTATGTATATCTACAACAACAAGAACAACAAAAATGGAGTGCCTAAAGACATAAGGTAGCAGTGCAGACACTCTTCAATCAGGGGAGGTAATTCGATAATTAAACTTGCATCACTGTTTCAATTTTTAGCCTCTTTGGATACAACAAACTAGCCATAGAACGAAATGATTTTCATTCCCCGCAAATTTCATTTTAACCATGTTAGAGTGTATATACCTCCATATCCATACGCACGTATCACTATCACACACACAGACACGTGCACACAGACACATGCACACACACACATACATACACACCCACATACATACAGACATACATACAGACATACATACATACATACATAGATACATACCTACACTCTAAAATTTGCGGGGAATGGAAATCATTTCATTCTATCCCTATTTTGTTATATCCGAAGAAGCTAAATTGAAACAGGGAACACAATCCTTGGATGAAAGTTCAATTAACGAATTACCTCCCCTGATTGAAGAAGCCTGCGACTGCACCACTATCTTAGGTCTAAAATCAATGAAACTAGGAAACAGTGTGTTATTTAAACAATTGGATTGGTAGTACACATTTGTTGTCATAAAAAATAATGATAAGAGAATGCCTGAAAGTGGAAATGTGTATATCTATGATTGAAAAGACAAAGGCCAATCCATCCTCTGATACTGTGGTTTTGAGGCTATAAATAGCAATGAAATCATAATATCCTCAGTAAAATTTGGCTGAGACAGTCCTGGCCCATAAGACTGAAAGTGAAAAGCTTATTAAAACTCAACTATCCTGACACACGTACGTAATACCCTCTCACGGTACATCATACTTGACTGAGGCCATGAGCAACGGGTGAGGTGTGAAATGGGGGAAGGTAGTGCGTGATTTCTACACGCTTGCGCCTCGGCCTTACCTTTCTTGTTGTGTCATAGTGCTGGGCAGTACAGCACAATCTCTTTGTCTGAAGAAATTGATCCGATATCTGAGCTTAGTCTTGGTAATGCTTAACAATGAAAGAAAAGTATGCTCAGGGAAGTGAAAAACGTTCTTAATATGGGTAGATTTCGTATCGGCCCATAGTTTTATTTCATATTAAGGGTGACAAATTACATAGCAAAATGACCACTGTGAAAGGTTCTTTCTTAATAACACAAGTTTTGTTCTACGTGTTTTCTTAATAACTGCTTTAGAGTGTGCTTTACATATCTTTGATCAATCTCTTTTTTCTTGTAATTATCCCACTGTGCTAGGCGCAGTATAACTATAATTATGCTAATGCGTTATTAAATCAAACATAAACAAACAAGCAACTTGTGAATGCAATCTCCTTCAAAAGAAAATATCTTATTTTCCACCTCATCTACATCTTCATTCTTTGCTACATCTTTCCTGATGTTACGATTCCCATCTTATTTTTGCAAATTTTTTTTCAAATTTAAAAAAAAAAATTAAAGTAAAAATGACTATGTGTAAGTACGACAGTGCAAATCAGTTATAATTCTGAAAGTTGGTCGAGCCACACCAAGAAATCACTATAAATTAGTGCATACATGAAATGTGCAATATGCAACTTTCTGAAGACTTTTGGATTTTGATATATATGTACATCCTGACCAAAAACTGAATTCCAAATCTTATCCATTATGAATTTTTCAAAATATTTTTTTTTTTATTGCTTTTGGAAGGATTTCTATTTTGCTCAGAAAAGTGTGCTTCCATCTTTCAACAACTGAGTCATCTTTCATCATGCCATAAATGACTTTACTAGCTCGTATAACTTTCCATAGAAAAAAAGAATAAGTTTTGCACTCCGTCAAAAATGAGATGTCATATCTAACTTGTGGTAGTACCATGATCTCCACCTAAGAGCCCAGTTATTGCGAGACAAAAAAGCGGCTCTTAGATGGATGGGCACCAAGATGAATTGAAAAGTTACACAACTCACCCCACCACTGTTTTGTCAGCTATTAGTTAATAATTACTGTTAGTGAAAGTTTTATCTATGTGAATAAGAACAGTTTTCTCTGTTGCATGTGTGTTTTGTAATCAGATCTACATGTTCTTGACCTTTCTTGCTGTGTAATTTCATAAAAAATGCCCAGCTTCTTCCAAACATTGAGCGAGTTTCCACGTGACGGTATCATTGTTAAATGAAAACATGATATGGCTATGTTACCCTATGGATAACTGCACAAGTGACTCAATCATTTAAAATTAGTTGGACCAATCGAAGTAGGAAAACAAGTCTCAAGTGGACAATCTGACGTGAAATAACACAATGGGTACTCAGGTGTATTTGCCCGACACCAGGCTCTTAGCTAGACGGATTTTTTCTTTTGGATCGGGTTCTTAGGGAGGTGAATTATAGAGGAAAAAATTCCATTTCTCAGCAGAAGCAGCTCTTAGGTCATGGGTTCTCAGGCGGAGACCTCTGTATATATGAGTCAAACTAGGGAAATGTGACTCCTTTGACGTTAGCAAATTCAAATTTGTATCATTATTGAAAAGAATTACTTACCTGACTGTGTTTGTATCAGGGCCCACAATGCTAAGGCAGCCATAATGAAGAGACTAAATCCTTGATTTTGTAGGTACCTCCACACCATTGCACAACCTTGATATAATCTTGAACTGAGGCTCACAGAAGATGATTTTTCTAGAAAAACAAAGGGAAAACTGTTTTTTTTATCTCCTAATGAGACAAAAATTAAACATTCTTACATATGGGCTGTGTAGATCTAGTTACAGATATATTTCTGAAACAGGCTTGAACTCTTTGATCATGATAGTGACATACTGTGTGTTGTTAGTCACATTTCCATCAGACATTTTCTTGACTTACACACAATCCGACACAGAAACAGGCACTGATGCACAGGAAAGGTTTTGAATCTTTAAACTCTGCCTCTTTCTGATCAAAACTCTGTTTCATCTAGATGTATATTTTTTAAACATAATTTTCAAGAATGTATATAACATTTTTTTCACACAAAACAGATAAATTGAAGCAACTGATCTACTTTGCAATGCCAACCTTTAGATTCTCTCTTTTTTGAGACAGATACAGTCTTAACTTCACCATCAATTTCATCACTTGCTTCATCTGAGAATGACATAGCTGGATTCTGAAAATATCCTGAGATATTTTCTGATGAAATTCGATCCCCAAATGCACCTACATCATCTGCCAATGAGTCTGGTAAGTCAATTTCAGATGTGGCCTTCCTTGCTTCTGCATATCGGTTTATCTGATAAACATAAAAGTGTTTCTATCTGTTATGTATTGTAGAGATTTGGATTAAAAAAAAAACACATTTTTAACAAACTTGCAGAGAGCTTTGGTGTAAAATACATGAATTTTTGTTGATAAATTTTACAAGAATAAACCAAGTGAAGGCATCCTTTTATAAAATTGTTAAATATTAAGTCCAACATTTTGTCTACATTATATTCATTTTTCTTAAAAGCACACACAGAAATATCAAACTTCTTGTGTACAGAGAACTCTTCATTTCTAATTATGCAAAGGTAATTGTAAGGGCAATTTTTTCATGGTGAATAATTAAAATGCAAACTATACTATGTTCACGATAACTCTGTTCATTACTGCGGAAAATATTCAATTATGGTGTAGTTGGAAACTCAATAAAAATCGTTTTTCATAAAGGAACAAATGACAAGCATACAAAACTTGTTGCAGCTGTTCTTGCTCTCTCACGGATCCAAATGATGAATTTTTTATGTTTTAAGAAAAATTTCTTTCCTTCTTTTCACTATATGATACAGATAGGATATTTACAAGGTGGTGATCTCCAAAAGTGACAGCACAGAGCTACAAGAAAAATCAGTTCTGTGAAATTCACAAATAACCTGAGGCAACTGAAGCAGCATTTCTCTTTCAGTGTCATTAAGAGATTTACAGCTGTTGACAATTTCTTTGAGTGTCTCATATGATCCTGTAGGGCACAATATATGGTGAGCATAGATTCTTATCACCTGTGCCAAGAAAGAAACAAAGTATTAAAAGAAACTCATAGTACGAGCAAAATACTGGTGATTATTAGTCAACAAAAACAGCATTATAGAAGAAAAGATTTTAAAATTTGTGACTGAAAACTTAAGTGTGAGACAAGTGTTCCATGCATACAAAATTCAAAGATGACCAGTTCTAATAAAGTATATTTGACAGTGCTAGCATATTCAAAGTTAATACATGGGTACCCTCAGACAACCAATTCTTTTTCAAAAGCTGCACAAGCTATGATGAAATATTTACAGTCGAGTCGACTCAAATTGAACTCTGATTACCCCGAATTTCTGACAATTCGAATAAACAACGAAACAACAGATTTTTTTTCCTCTTTGCGCCTGTTAAATGCCTCTCACATAAGCAGAAGCCATCACCGTGAGTTTCCTTTAACTCAAAGGAGATGGTGCTGTGGATAGGGCCAGAGGGATTAGACAATGAATTTACATTTACATGTGTGCCCACGCTACATGCAGCTTAAGTAGGCCTTGTGTGTTCAGCAGGGGTGGGAGGAGGCGGAGATGGTGAACAGCGTACAAGGGCCAGTGCTGCCCAGCAATCGATCGATAATCAAGCATCCCGGCAGAGCCTACCATACAGGTATACACGTTCATGTACTACACATGTACATGTCACAGACCAACTGTATGGTACATGTATTGCTAAGTGTGTCGGCAACACTATACTAGGTCATTGCACCTGTGTTATGGTCAGTCTTGGTTCTAGTAGCACCAAGACGGAATAGGTCAAATTCTACATCACACTCATTTTTTTTTTTTTCGCTTGTGGTTGATTCACTTTATATAGATACCCTTACAGACTATGTGATGGCTTCCTCTAACTGTTTTCAGAATTAAAACTTTATTAATGGTCCTTTTCAGAGCTAAGACTTACTCAACAGCCCTTTTCAGGGCTAAAACCTAGGCCTACTCATCAATAGTTCTTTTCAGGGCTAAAACTACATGTACACGACTAAACACTGTAATACCATTCTGCCTCTACTTTTCTTTACTTTACTTTTGCTTTCAAGGCAGCCCTTATTAGGGCTAACAATCCAATTAGATCTGTGGGCTTGAATGTAAGATAAAGGGAACGCTTGGAAGTCATAGCATGATTTCTTTATAAAGGGAAATAATCCTGTAATAAAATGACTAAATATGGCTCATTAGTCACTTGAGAATTGCCTCCCTCATTAAAACTGGAAGTCGAACTCTCTTAAATCAAACCCATTACGGCGGTCCCAGCAAATTCAAATTAAGCGGACTCGACTGTAATTCTTATTGATTTTTTTCACTATTATTCTGTGTTTCAATCCATGTATATACAACCTGGCCCATGTGCAAGTTTGCTACCACAAAGCATTGGCCAGCCTCTTTTCACAACAGAGTCAACATAGAAAAATTAATGGAATCTGAAATGTGTGTGGATACCATTATCCCTTCACTATGTTAAGGAGTAGTGACCGTTATACCAGTGCACACTAAACATTCTTAATTGCCATTATACCTCTCCAGTTCTTTCCTACACTCCTATTTAACAGAACCATAATAAAAACTTAAAGAAACAGTGGTTTGCATTATTCCATTCTAACAAAACAATAATATGTACACTTCTTTGCTCCTTGCATTACTAATCATGAAGCTATACCAATCTGAGCACTATCTGCCAATAGTGCCATGAAAACAAATTTATACAATTTAATTTCCTACCTGAGCACACTGCATATGACTTAGATTATAGGGATTTCTCAGCCAAGTCTGAACAAGCCTGTGACATGGTAGATACTCCTTCACATGAGCGTATAACAGGATACTGAACAGTATTGAATTAAAAAAACAGAACAGGTTTTAGAAATTACTATACATAGCAACTTCATTGGGTCAAACACATACAGGGAAACCCGTGAGATGTCAACTTGCTTAAAGTCAACCTGTTTCGGCAGTCCCATTTTTTTCCTTTATATTTCATTAGTCTTGTTTCTGATAATGTCGACACCTTCAGAGGTGATCCCGCTTAAAGTCAACTCCAAATAACCCACGCTGGCCGACTAACAGCCGTAAACTGTGAAGACAAAGAAAAAAAAAGTCAGACAGGAAGAGAGAGAGAAAGAGGCCTTGTTACAACACATTGTAGCTGGTGGGCCTATTGTGAAGATGCTAGACTCTCTTCACCTGTCTCGCGTTGGTGGGGATACACAAACACACCCCCAGACAGCAGTTCCTTCTCATGTGCGCTGGTGAGCCTGCAGACACACACCTGGCCAGCACAACTAACCGCTGACCGCCTTGGTACACACACACTACTCCCAGCAGCACACAGTTCCATGCTTGGTGCTCTTCACTTGCCTCACATTGTGCGAAAATACACATACACCTACCCACACTCAGCTCTCTCTGCCCAATGTGTTTACACAGAGAGAAAGAGAGAGAGAGAGAGAGAGAGACAGTGCAGACAGTCATTGCACCCGATTTCAGTCACATCTTTAGATCACTTTCATTCCTGCATTCTACACTCGCCGTGACTAGTCAACCTATTAGTACTAGTACTAATAATGTTTATCCTCAACTTGGTGATCAGAATATCTGAGAAAAAGTACGTTTTCAATCTGGATATAAAGTTGAAACTTCTTAAAAGTGTTGAGCCAAGGCAAAATATTACTACTGTTAGCTCCGAGTTAGAGGGGGAAGCTCTGCTCGAGGTTTTTTTTTTTTTGTAGGGATAAGGGACATAGACCTAACCCAATAATACACTGCAGTTGCAGTATTTTGTCTTTTGGGATTTTTGTTTGTTCCTTTGTTTTTTTCTTTGTTTAGTTAGTTTGCATGTCTGCACTGTTTGTGTGTGTGTGTACCAACAAGTTGGGCGAAGAGAGCGGAGTATGAGTGTGTGTTTAGTGTATCCTCTCCAACACCAGACAATCAAAGAGAGCCAAGCGTGGGACTATGTGCCACCGTGAGTTGTGTGTGTGTTTTAACACGGTTAGCGGTCAACGTGAGATGCGGGAGGAGAACTGAGTGTGGGACTGTTGTGCGTTTGTGTATCCCGGCTCACAGGGGACAGGAAACAAGAGTCAGGCATCAGCAATAGGCCCACAGGGCTATTACTAAATGTATATTGTTTCATAACAAGGCATTATGTTACGTGCTTTGATAGCCTTTCAATGTCCTGGGGGTGGTTATCTTGTAACAAGGTGTCTCTCTCTGACGTTTTTTCTCTTTGTCGCCATTTTTCATAGACATCAGTCAGCCAGAGTTGGTCATGTGGAGTTGACTTTAAGTGAAATCACCTCTGAAGCCATTGAAACTATCAAAAACAAAATCAATGAATATAAACAGGCAAAAACGTGATGCCTAAAGAGGTTGACTTTAATCTAAATTTACTTTAAGCAAGTTGACTTCTCATGGACTGCACTGTACTTTGATAAAACATAAGAGTAATTTTCTTCAAAAATGGTCCCATTTGCAAGTTCTTTGTGTTTTCTCTAAGCCACTTTGTTTGTCAGAACAAATTCAGGAAGAAAAAACTTCAAAGCATTCCTGTCAAATTATAACTTTGCAAGACGATAATGCTATCTACTCTACAAATACCCAGAAATTTGGGAATAAATGCGAAGCAAAATAATAAATGAGATATTTCATCAAATGCCCATTCTTAGTTCTCAAGAAATTAAAAGTACAGAAAATTTTTGTACTTCCTTTCATCATCATTTTAAAAATTTGTGGAAAAAAAAGAAGTGAAATAACTTCCAATTTTTCCATCTGTATTGTATCAACATATATAGCAATGCTTCTGTTAAACCTTTGAAACAATGAGCTAATTCATCTTCAATTTTTGCATAATACTATGGAACTCTGATATTAAGAAATCGAAGGGACCAGGATTTTTATTTCTTAGTATCAGAATTTCTTAATATCCAACAGAGACCATAAAACAAGGTGACTATTAATTACTTCCCCTGCTAAGCATGCCCTTACAGAGCCTGCGCATGCGCTTTGCACAGAAAAATGTCTAACAATAGCATTTTTCTTTTTTTTTTTACATAAGCTACTGAACGAATACTGCACAATACATTTCACTCTGCGCTGAAAGCTAGAGTAATACGCAGCAGTGTTGGTTAAGCAATAAACGCGGTTTAATTGATGGCCATTCCAAGACCATTGTCTGCGCATGTTAGATCTAGGATTATCACAGAGCATTCCACAACACGGTAAAGATTACTCCTCGTCCCCCTCCCCCCCCAATCCCTAGCCCCACCCAGCATGCCCTGCCCAAATCACTTTACTTTCACCTGTGTGGACAAAGAAACACCATCCCCACCCCAGGCTGTGCTTATCTGGGCCTAGCTTATTGCATAAGTATCACGCAAACGTTGTCTTGCTTTTAACCAATAGTGTGTAATCAGAGCTGGCGGGCATTGTTAGGAGTGGATGAACAAACAAAAAGTTGGTTGTGCGCTCAGTTTAACCATCTTCGGCATGTTGCCACATGGTTTTACTTGTCACTTCTGGGAAAATCATTTCTTTATAAGCGAGATCGGGAGGATTGGCATTTCGCAGATTCCGAGATTTTATTAC
Source organism: Peronia peronii (assembly GCA_039654565.1). Taxonomy (NCBI): domain Eukaryota; kingdom Metazoa; phylum Mollusca; class Gastropoda; order Systellommatophora; family Onchidiidae; genus Peronia; species Peronia peronii. The sequence goes on along the minus strand of JBCEWB010141509.1, from coordinate 2,123 downwards.
AAGCAAGATTTAAGAAATAAATGGGACTGCATATTCTTTTCTTTATTACCAAAACTTTGCAACATCTGATTTTGTAATATCAGAGTTCTACTCTACAGTGAACTAAGATCAAAACTTTACCATGGCAACCGTAAGTGGTTTTAAATTTTTTCGCCATTGTTTTAATCCAACTATGCTGAATTCAACAGTAGTCGTGAAAATTATCTGCTTTTATTGAGAAATTCTTGCTTTAATAGATGCTTTTGTTTTCATACTAAAGTAATTCTATGGCTGAACTCACTTACCAAACTTGAATTATGCGGGGAGGACACAAATCTATTGTGCCGTACACATCTGTTATAAATGCTATCACTTCATGCCACATGTCAGTTTCCGCTAGTGCCTGGATACCCAGTGCTGTTGCTGCCTCTATCACTTCATAATTCCTTTAAAGAACATAAAGAAGTTAACATAATACAATGTTTTATCAAGCAAAACTTTCAAGACCTGACAATACTGCATGTAATCAACACGTTGTTATATTTTTTATAATATTGCTCTTTTTAATGCAAATTTAAAATCTGTGATCATTGGCACACTCATGCTAAAAACAGCGACACAATTTTTGTTCACTTTACACCATAATATTAGCCATTTTGTTTTGTGTATAAACAGCCTTTTTGTCAATGTCATAGTAAATGTGTGTTTGTTAAATTCTGAATAGTAGAATGATATTCAATAATTCTAGATTTTGAAAAAGATAGGAAGCCAATAAGATTTTAATATTTAACAAAATTACCTTTCTTGCTCTGGCTCAGTCTTAGCAGTCTTTATAACATCATTACAAATACTGAAGCACTGGTCAAATTTAGTCATAACAAACAGATCAACAGCACTAGCAAGGCTCTGGTTCAAATGAGGCACTGTTCGACTCATTGTGAATTTTACAAGTCTGATGAACAGCAGTCAGCACTCCCTACAAACACAAAGTCAAATTAAAAGCAGTTTTAGTTATTCTTTTTGAAACAGATTCTGATATCCCGACAGCTCAATGTTTTTAATTTTTCATTTACAGCAGATGTCAATGGCTGAAACTGTATCATATGATTTTTAATCTATGGAACTCATGACTGATTAAAGTTCATAATTCTGACAAACCAAATCAATATATTTTGTGTTTTTAATTGGATATACTTGTCATTTACTGGAGCAAGTTAACCACTTCACTGCTATATGCAGCAGAAGTACGTCATTTGAAGACCGATCTCGTGTGCTAAAAGATGTATTTGTAAGTCCATTCCAACCATTTTACCGGCTCAGCCTTCTGCTTGCTTTCATGCATAATTAACTCCGCCTACTCAACTCCAGCCGACCGTGGACCAATAGGCGGCCGTCCTCCTCTTTGCCAGGAGCAATCCACGGCATCGGCCATTACTGAATGTTATGTGAAAATTACATGTATACGCTGACTTGGAATCTAATCGCTGTCTCTTGACTCATCCCCTGGTCCACGGCAAGCGGCGTCTGTCAAAAGATTCTACGTATTGATGTGAACCATGCTGGCCAGTGGTCGGAATATCAGAGTCCTTTAGTGTCTCTAGCTTTGTTTTACCCCATCTAACCTTTCTAATATCTATGCTAAGATCCTCAACCCGGCGAAACCTACAGATGGGAAGTGAGAGAAAGAGACAGAGAGAAATAAAGAGAGACTGAAGATGAGCTGAGTGAGTGAGAGAATTAGTGAATAAGTGAATGAACAAATTGGTGAGTGAGCCGTCAAGCGAAAATGTGATTTTAGGAGCAGCTACAGCTTGTCACTTTTGGATCTGTAAGAGAAGTAGATTTAAATAAATAAATAAAATTGGCAGCAATGACAGCACTAGCAAGAGTCTTCAGCAAATGGGTTCATAGTCATACCTCTATTTTAACCCTCTGCAAAACTTTTTTTTATTTTTCCCCACAAATATTTACACCTTTCTCTGGTCACTCACATAATCACAGGAGGTATACTGTACTCCCGTTGTTCCTTCACCTACATTTTTGTTTTTCCCTTTTCCCAACAATTCACTCTCTTTCACACACACACACACACACACACACACACACACACACACACACACACACACACACACACACACACACAC
>JBCEWB010141498.1:0-10925 GCA_039654565.1 Peronia peronii | reverse complement strand
ATATTCGCCCTTATCCGAGAAGGCTAGACGTCGGGCTTCCCTACCCACTGGAAGCCAGGGGACCGTTGAGTCATTGAGAAAAATGCGGATTTTCGATCTTCGTGTCCTTCCATCCTCCGATGCAGGACCCGCGAGTCGATCCAGGCCCGTTTCCTCCGTGAGCAGACGCCATACCACAGAGCCACTGCATCCCCTAAATTAAAGCTGCAAAAACAAAAGCTAAATATACGCTTTCAAGATGACGGTGATTAAACAAAAAAAAGGCCAAAAAAACACGAATAAAAAAAAAGGGGGGGGGGGTGTGAAAGAAGCGCAGTGCACAAAATTAAATCATAATCACACATACATAAATGCCTTTGCTAAGGAAGATAACTATAACTATTAGAAGATCTCTTGTGACTTATTAAAAAAATCTTTTCAAAATCACGTCTCTTTTTATGTTTGTTAATGTCATGAAGAAGAAGGAGTTTCCCTGTACTTTGAAACATATCAATCTGAATTTCAAACGGAAAAACAAAAATAACTGGATTACACTCAGTGGCTTTGTAAATCGTCGATACAGACTGTAAACTGGATTTACTCAATCAAAAACCATCAGAAAATGATTCTTCAAAAACATGAACTTTTTCGACTTTTTTTGTTCTGGGACAAGTTTACGATATGTTTTTAGAAAAAAAAACTGCATGTAGACGTTAATGAAGAGTGCAATTTCACGTTACTTTTGATTGTATTTCTGTGCATTTAGGTACAAAATCGCAAGTGCACAACCACAGGAAACCTTCTACTGGGAGCCTTGTAAGGATTTCACATTTAAAGGGACAACTGCTGGAGTAAGTATGAAGGTATTTGGTGGTGGTAGAAATTATTATCTCAAAACAAATATGGATAGATGGGTGAATGGGGGGATGGGCAGATGATGGATCAAAGGACGGGTGGATGGAAGATGGATAGATGGATGGATGATGAATGGATTGATGAATGGATTGATGGATGGACGGATGGATGGATGGATGGATGAGTTGAAGATGGATGGAAAGAGCTGGATGGATAACGGATGGATGGATGGATTGACGGGTATTAGATAATAACTGGATGGTTGGATAGATTAACAACAGACTGACAGACCAATGAGATAGTGAGTAAAATGACTCAGTCGGTAGGAAAGCGATTAAGTGATTTGACTGACCGAGTGAGCGTATGTATATGACTGAGAGTAGATGATACATATTATGAGTGAATAGGCACATGAGTGAATGGGTGAGTGATTAAAGGGAGAGTTGGGAGGAATAAATGAATGATTCTGGTAGTGAGTGAATGAGTGAATTAATGGGTGAATGAGTGAGTGAATGAGTGAATGAGTGAGTGAGTAAATGAGTGAGTGAGTGAGTGAATGAATGAGTGAGTAAGTGAGTGAGTTTGAGTGCATGATTGAGTGAGTGGGTGAGTGAAAGAATGAGTGAGTGAGTGAATGAAAGTGAGTGAGTGAGAGTAAGTGAGTAAATGAGTGAGAGTGAGTGAGAGTGAGTGAGTAAATGAGTGAGAGAGTGATAAATAGGTAAGTGATAACTATGAGAGAGTGAGTGAGCAGTTGACTTAGTAAGTGACTGGATGAGTGAGTGAATGGGTGAATGACATATTGAGATAAACTGAATGGATGAGTGAGTGACGGAATGAATGAGTGAGTGAAGGAGTTACTATGTGAGTGAGTGAGTGAGTGTCTGAGTGAGTGAGTAGGTTAATGAGTGAGTAGATAGATGTGTGTGCGGATGAATGGGTGAGTGGGTAAATGAGTGAGTGACTGTATGAGTAAATGGGTGATTGAGTGCATGAGTGAATGAATGATTGAGTGAACAATTAAGTGAGTGAACGGAATAATCTACCAGAAACGTACAATCTCATTGTACACAATCTTTGATTCCCAGGTTATACAGGAATCAGCAGATAACATCTACGATCTTGGCATCCATGAATACGGTGCCAGTGACGTGGTAACCGGCGGCTATGCCAGATTCTCATGGACATCTCAAGACCAGGAGAGGTGGGCAGATTATTAATATTTGAAACATCTTGTCTTTCTCAGAGTCCTACTCATGTGATCATTTTTCTACATGCTCAGGTGCCTTTAACCATCACTATCTAAAAAACAAAACGAAACACACATTCTCTTAACTTTTCGACATAGCTGTCTTTTGTCCCATTGATATCATCTCGAGTGACGCTTAAAAGACATAATTTAAGAATTATATCAGTGCAAGATTTTGATGTAGCTTCTCTTTTTCCAGTCTCCTCTCTCATGTTATTAAAGTTGAATTTCATACACAGAACTTTTGGGTGCTTTTTAACATGTTCAAAATTAAAAAGGTATGTATTATATATGTCTGGCTTGTCCAAACTCTAACGTTTACGTCTAGTTATGTTGTAACTTCACTGATAACGTTAATATTGTTAAGAATCTGAGAAATTGTATTCTCCTTATGATTGTTGCTTTCGTGGGAGATTTTCTTAAGTATAGATCAAGCCGAGATCAAAGACATTATACAAACATTGTAAGCTTTTTTCGGCTTTATGTAAGTAGAAACACAGATCTTTATGCAACAATGTTGTATGCCTAATTTCATATAGATACATTCAGCAGTTTTCGAGTCCTTCAGCCTTTTATGGGTTTTGTTGCAGATTTATAATAAAGATAAACAGTGCGTTGATTTGCATAAAGTTCACTTACTCACTAACGTGTCTGTCGTCAGAGATATTTCTTGTCCTGATTCACAGAGGATTTCACTTTATGTGTAAACTGTTCACTAGAAAGATATTAAGGCTACATTTACCTTTCAGAGTCTCATTCTTCACCTGTAAATGTGATCGATCAACTGACGCCTCCGTGGTCTTTGACTGGGAACAACCTATCAAACAATATGTAAGCTTTCTTTAAAAAAAAAAAAAAAAAAACTTTCTGAACGTGTCTTAAGGAATTCTTTTCTTTTTTCAAACTTGTATTTGTTGGCTCAACTTTTATCACTATGTATCGCCCCCTACTGGACGTATTTTTTCCCTCTCATCTACGCCATCTTGCAAAGATGTATATGTCTTAATGGGCTCAGGCTATCATTTTCTATCTACAGTTCTGTGAGGAAATGCAAGACAAGCAGAGTGACCTCTCTTCCCCAAACATTTTGGGGAGTCATCTTTAATTATTTTTCTCTCCTATGTAATTCAGAAATGAACAACATTATGATGATGTAAAATCATCTTTGTAGCATAGCGTATCAATATTTATCAGTTTCTTGTCGGAATAGAGCAGTGTACTTAAACTGCCCTTAGGTTTTCACTTACAGCCATCACATTGAGTCAGGCTCATCAAGTCAATCATCAAAGTCACGGTGGGTGCAAAAGGGGCAGCGATGAATACTTGCCACTACAGAACTTATAGAATGCACTATTTTAATTTACAAACAATTAAAAAAAAGTCATAGTGACAGCGAATATCTTGACATTTCCTAAGAAAATCCTCTGTCAGTTTCTGTATCGTTCTCTTTAAAATTACACGTCTTTAACTTATCTAATTAATATTTGAAGAATTAAGGACTGAACTTTTGTGTGCTCAGAGCTTCTATTCCTTTGACTATTTGTTCTTTTAATAAATGCTTATTAATTTTAAATCGGATCGGCTTGATACTGTGATACATCAAAGAAAGGACTATTAGAAGTAGCATAATATGGTGTTAACGTCATCCAGCCAAAAGGTGGGAATAGAACCTGATTATTCTAAGAGAAGGAGAGGTAGAGTCAGTCACGAAAGACGTTACAGCAACCAGAAAGGACGGCCAATCTCTAAATACTTGCCAGTACAGCACCGGTGCAGAATATAAGACTATTTCAGCCTCCTGATAGACCAGCGGTTCCCAACGTTTTTGCACTCGTGACCCCTTACCCAAAAGTTTGAAACCCACGCGACCCCCCGTCTACCATCAACTTGATTTACATTTAATTTTCTGTGATGGAGAGGCCGAGAAACATGTATCCAAAAACTACTGGAGAATCCTATGGTTATTTGTTATTAAACTAAATCAAAGCATAGAAATGTGAATGATGAGTTGAAATTAATTTCATCCCAAGCCACCTTTAGCAAGGATACGTTATCCCCCAGTCAAGGCTTTACGACCCCTTTGTTGATCTCGGCCCACCGGTTGGGAACCACTGGCGTAGACGGAAAAGGTCAAAGCAGTATCGGCAATAGAATATCGTAGAAATTATAAGAAATCAGTTTGAAATCATCTGCCGAATTTTGTCTGTTAACATCATATCGTCCACAGCATTTCACGGTGAGCTCCCGCTACTGTTGTTCTCATGACGAGTCGCTGTCGACGACTACAATATTTAGCGTCGATGATATGGATGAAGTGGACACTACTTTGAGCATCGGCTTAATCATAATGTAAGCCACTTACTTACAAGCTGAGCGAACAAATTCAACATGATAATGAGAAATATGATAATGAGAGAGTAATGGCCCATTTTTATGCCTAGGAATAGAGATATGTTCAAAAGAAAAAACCCAAGATAGAAACAGGGACTTTTTCTCGCTATAGGGACGAGTGGGGAACCGATAGATGGACAAATGAAGACAGAAAAGGAAAAAGGATAAATGGATGGATGTCTGGATGGTGAGGGGAGCCAGTAGGAAGTGTAAATCGAAAGGGAATGATTTATTAAGCTCAATAAAAAGAATCACAAGTTGTAATATTTTCTATAAGAATTTGGCTCGTGTGGTTTCAATTATGACTTTCGAGACGTTTTTTAATACATTTGTGGTCCTTTCTGAGACAAGAAAACAAAAAACAGAAAAAAAAAAAAAAAAAAACGCACGCCCCTAATCTTAACTTTTTTATAACTATTAAGTTCGTTCCGCACATACGAAATAAATCATATTGTTTTTCCTTTCTTTATTCTGATTGATTTTTTCTGTATTATTTTTCATTATCGTTCTGTGGACTCTACTGTGGTAATATTGTCAAGCAAACTGTTGGCTTTACTTAGTGTATTGATGTATTTATTTGTATACCTTCAGATTGGTCCTTGTACTTGCTATTGCTATGGCATTTGCTGTGCTGTCTCTAACCTCACCTTGGAAGAAAAACTCTCTCTATATGAGAGTGTAATTGGAATAAATTACCTTTCATAGACACATATTTATAGTCATCTGGTAAGTTGCAAAGTTGATGCACAGAGACAAAGAAAAGAAAGAGAGAGAGAGAGAGAGAAAGAGAGAGAGGGAGAAAGAGAAGAGACAGAGAGAAAGAAGGGAGTGAAATAGAGAGAAGGTGGAAGAGATAATGGGAGAGAGCGAACGACAAACAGAACGAGCGAGAATAAAAAAGAGAGGAAGAAAAACAAAATTGGAGAGAGAAATTAAAAACAAGAGAGCGCAATACAGAGGTAGGCGGGAAGAACGGTGAATGAGATAGAACCAGAAGTAAAGGAGAGAGAGAGAGAGAGAGAGAGAGAGAGAGAGATGAAAGGGAAAGATCGAGAGCTCTGGGTATATGAAAGATACAACATAAGTTTTTGTTTCATCGAGCAGCCAAACAGTTTCTCGACAATACAACATTAGTGAGTCTTTTCAAAGTATGCAATCTGTAAACAATGAAAAACTATATATTTAAAGAACGATCATCCCGTACGCATTAGAGCTTCATTATAAGGAAAATAATGACTGTTTGTTTGAAAAAGCTAAATATTTTATGACGTAGAGTTATATCATTTGTTATTGTTATTCGTTGTTACTATTTTTAATGGCCTTTACAGAAATGCATTTTGTGTATAATCAGGCTAGAGACATCAGGGGTATTATTGACCTGCATGGCTCATTGTACGAACAACGGACTTAAAGATAATTTCAAGATCAACCCAAATGTAACTGAGAAGATACAAAGTAGAGACCATATTGAATAAACAAAATAATCAATTCTTAAAACTACAGGTGGTTATACAAGCAAATGTTGTGTGCAAAAGCCTGAAGAAAGGTTTTTGTTTTTAGATATAGGCAAAACGTTTGAGATAAGGAAATTACAGAAGACACTCACTATCACATTAATAATTCTTTAAATATTTTTACTGCTTCTTTTATCATTCAGAATAGACAGGCCTAATATTGCAATGTCGCTCACTGCAAAACGTGAAATTGGCAGTCTGAAGGATGACGACAGGAGTGTGGATCTACATCGACGTCTTGACACAAACAAAGATTCGCCAAGGAGACAACGTTTCTTTTACTGTTGTCTGTTACATATTTATGGAAAACCCATTAATATCGTGAGCCGATAAACCTACATTTTCTGCTGTAATATGTAAATTATGCTACTAAGATGTGAATTTCCTGAAGATTTAACAAGTCGAACCTCCTCCTTTTAAAAAAAGTGCATCAACTGGGTAACAAATAATGATATAAAAATGTTGTAGACATTTCTTTTTTTTATTTTTAAATTAAGAACGCTGATAATTTTATCCAAATAGGAATGGGTTTTTCAGCGTGTTTTACATTCAAAACTTGCATTTTCAATTATTTTTAATCATTATTAGATGCAAAGGCTACTTATTAACTTGATTACAAGTATCAAACAGTTTGATTTTCCTTCAGCATTTTATTTTGATTGATATTTTGAGATGGTCAGTTAACTACAGTTTCAGTTTTGAAAGATGAAAAAGAGATTTTTATATAATCTGATACATGTCCCTACTTTTTCTTCGCTCGTCCTATTTTCTTTCTCTTTTCTTTTTGTTTGTTTGTGTGTATGGATCCTTTATATCAATAAACAATGTAAAGACATTGAAATAAACAATGTATCATACTGACATTTCTCCGCAGATGTTCTTTTTTCTCCATTCATGATCTGTTTATCAGATTGTTGGATGGTCTGTTCTTGTGTTTGTTTTTCAACATTACCTCTCCATTATTAAATTAATTGCGTCTTTTTTTTTTTTCACCGTTTCTACATTCAATTTCTTTCTTTCTTCCTTTCTGTATTTCTTTTTTTTAAATCTCAGAATAATTTCTTTGTTTTGTTTCACTTTTATAATTAAACTGGAAAAAAATAAATGATGATTTGCTACAGAAAAACAAAGTAGCCTACAATGTAATTCCTCCAAAAGACTTGTCCGTTCAACAGCGTTGCTAATGAAATGTTCCAGCTTATTTTACTTATTATAAATATGAAACTGAAACCTAAGATAGTCAGGGATTGATTCATGATGAATATGGCTTTAGTTATTTTTGTTAATTTGAACAATTAGGTCATGAAATTACATCACATGACTCAAGTGACTATAAAAAAATTAATGTATTATCAACAAGCAATGCGAAAATTTCAGGGGTAAAATAAAGGGAGACAACCTCTAAAATATAAAGATGTCAAATAATTTTATGGATTACTTCCCGTTCCATGCAGCTATCGCTCCTCATCCTGATTCCTTACCTGTTTTATTCTCCAAGTTTCTCGGGCTGGATTTTACACACAATAAGAATTTTTATATTTATACAAATTATGAACAGTGCGATTAACAACAACAAGTTAGTCTCACAAACATAAATTGTAATTATATTCCAGGAAATAACAATATAAGCCATACATTAAGTTTGATTAAGTCAGTATTTTTTGTTAGAATCTGAGTGTCTGGGATACCATAGTCGACAGTCAGCATAAATATGAAGATAACAGTTTACAAACAATAGCAGCTTTATATCTTACCAACTTAAACAATTCAAGACGGTTTTAAAGTGTTATTGAGAAGAGCCATTTGACTTTCTAAGGTGTTATGCTGAAGTCGCTGACAGCAATACTCAATATTGCCGCCTTTTGGGCTATCGTCTAGAGTGGGGATGAGTAGTGCAGATCATCTTGATATAATAGATTGTCATCACTGTCGTAGAATCTATCACTATAATTACCTTTGCCTCCTTCCTCCGCCTCCCCCCCCCCTCCCCCCTCCTCCTGCTCCCCAAACTCCTCCTCGCCGGTAGGGTGGATTTTCTATCATTCTTTTATACAAGCGTAGAAATTTAAAATCTCATCCTTTTCGGCATGGTTAGAATTCAAAATCTCATCATTTTCTGCAAGGGTAGAAATTCAAAATCTCATCCTTTTCTGCATGGCAGAAATTCAAAATCTCATTCTTTTCTGCAAAGATAGACATTCAAAATCTCACCCTTTTCTGCATGGTTAGAATTCAAAATCTCATCCTTTTCTGCATGGCAGAAATTCAAAATCTCACCCTCTTCTGCAAGGGTAGAAATTCAAAATCTCATCCTTTTCTGCATGGCAGAAATTCAAAATCTCGCCCTTTTCTGCAAAGATCACATTCAAAATCTCATCCTTTTCTGCAAGGACAGAAATTCAAAATCAGAACGTGTCGTTTATGCTACAGCGCGGCTGCTTTTCAACGTCTACGAATACGAAATATGAACTGATGGTTCTTTATTCTTTTAGACTTTTGTTGTTGTTGTTGTTGTTGACACACAAAAGCAATGATCTTTTTCCCCATTCCATTAATGAATGTTGTTTATTTTACAAGGCAACGGGAGATTGTCCAACAGATAAAGTCATTTGAAATAATAACATGCATTTAAATTCTGCTTGCATAATATCTATGTGCGGTGGATTTAGGAAGACGGCGGGAGAGGGAGGGGGAGGGGGAAACAAAAGAAAAACGTAAATAAAGAGAGAGAGAGAGAGAGAGAGAGAGAAAGAGAAATACAGCGTGTATAAAACACGCGTTGTAATCTATGCATGACTAACTAAAAAAAACCCTGTTTCTGCCTGATGGTCTTGGATGAGATATCCATGAATAATGGATGAGATTTCCTATCCTATCTTGCCCGGTTCATCAAAATCCCACCTTTTGCACTGCTTGTCCATAATACCAAATAGTTGTTGACACTGCATTCCTTTCCTTGACCTGCTCACTTCGAAGATGGCTTCTTTGTAGTAGGTAATCTCAAAATGAGGAATTCTGAAAAAAAAAAAATTGATCTTGGTTCTGTCATATGGCTTAGCCCTATAAATGCCGATAGAACTCGTTAGAATATGAAAGTTTCTATTACGGCCCAGGTTACAGAAATTACAGGTCATTCCTAAACAGTAAATAAGAAGAGCAATAGCAGAACACAAGATTTGGGGAAAACCCAACGCGCAAGTTCGTCAGACGTTTTCTCTACGTCATTAAATCATTGACACTGCTCACTACTGTTATTATTTGGAGAGCATCTAGTTTCAATAGGTAATGAGTCTGTTGCTCATAGCAAGAGTTAAAGTCACAAGTTTCCTACCACTGTAACAGGGTCAAGTCAAAAAGTGAGGCAAACTCAAGACCGGGGCAAGGCCAAGGTTATGGATCGGTGGGATTTCCCGGGATATTGGTGAACTCTATTGACTGAAGAGTTGACAACCAAAATTACGTAAGTCGCATTTCTCATAGCTCACATTCCACTGAAGTCTGGTACAGAAATGATTATTATTTCCAAAAATACAAAAAATCGTTTGTCTGCCTACTTGTCTGCCTGTCGCTCTATCTGTACTGTCTGCCTGTCTGTCTATCTGCCCTTGCTCTCACCCTTTTACTCTCTCTCTCTCTCCCTCTCTCTCTCTCTCTCTCTCTCTCTTGGTGCAATTACGCAATCCTCCCTCTCTTTTCCATTTGATTCCATTTTGTTCCTTCCCATCTCTCTCTCTCTCCCATTCTGTCTTTTCCCCCCTCAGACGTATCTATGGCTCCATAATTTCAATAGCAAAACAAACAAACAAACAAACCAATAAACAAACAGCTGGCAAGGGCCACTACTCAACAGTAAGAGCAATACATCTGCCTCAATATATAAAAATTATATCAATCAACCAAACAAAACAAGACTTAACCTAGCAAACATCAGAAAGACACTCAAAGCGAGTCAGAACTGTAGTGCCAATACATATTAAAGCTGATACGGGTCAATAATATTTTTTATCAGTACTCATGGATTTGTTAGTGCTGTCAAGTATATGACTGACAGGGGCTAACTGATCTGCTATTTTATCGATGTGATATGACGTAACACTTTGGTTGTCACGGTAACTGGAACTTTCAAAAACTGATCACCTAATCAATCTTTCAATCAGTAAAAAAAAAAAAAAAAAACTTTTAGAAAAGAGCTTGCAATTCTCAACTCTCTCTAACTCTTTCTCTCTTGAACGATTTTTTGTCACCCCTCTCTCTTCAGTAAATGATCGCGCATTCACGTGTCAATATTGTGTTGTCTTATAAACATGGCTTCCAACATATTATGAACCACTAATTTACTTGTTATAACTTTCTATCCATTTTATGTTTATGATTTAAAGGTGGCTGCGACAACATAATTATAGTGATGAGAAATGAAAAAAAAAAAAATCAGTAAACTATTCTGATGTGCTTTGATGATCACCTTTGTTCTAAAAATTCCTAGAGTTGGCATTTATGTTTCCTATCCCTCATTAAATACATAGCGAACAGAACGTAGTTCTCTGGGAATGCAGAGATATAACAGGTTGTGTTTTACATTGTGGAAATTTAGTTAATTTAAATAGAGGAAAATTAAACTGCTGTGTAAAAAAAAAACTGTTTTGTCAAAGTATATTAAACAAGCCAAACAACAGCGTCGGCGGGCAGAGAGACAACGGAAAACATCGAAATTAACAATACATTGCGAGCTCTACTCCAGGATACATCAGAACATGAAAGAATTTATCATAAAGGCCAAAACTTCTTATTTTAGTACAAAGATTACAAATTGTACATCGTCGAAAGCTCTTTTTTCAGTGTCGAATGAGCTGAGTGGTGTGTGTCAATCTAAACTTCCTACAACTGTTCCCAAGAAAGATCTACCTAACGCATTTGGAGAATATTTTTGTGAAAAAATT
>JBCEWB010141466.1:0-10926 GCA_039654565.1 Peronia peronii | reverse complement strand
CCCCCCCCCCCCCCCCCCCCCCCCCCTCCCCCCCCCCCCCCCCCCCCCCCCCCCCCCCCCCTCCCCCCCCCCCCCCCAACCTGCCTTTAGTAGGCATTGATCGCTCCAACAATAAAAGCCTGGCCACTCAACAGTCCTTCGCTTCGCGCCACTGACCAGGGCCGCTCCCACTTGAACAAAAGTTTACACGAATTTAATGTTTGATTGACAAAACAGGCCAGGGCTCCTTTAGAAATACTAAAATGTGTGTGTATCTGTTTTCCACACAAAAACGAAGATATTTGTTCATTCATTTTATCAGCATAGGTGTGTGTATGTGTGTATGTGTGTGCTGAAGTATGCAATACTTTAAGAAAAAAAAATAGTCATCCATATATAACTATAAAACAAAATGTTAAATTCAATGGCTGGGGACTTGTGGAAGGGAAGAGGAAGAAAGGAAAAAGTTATCAAGATGCAAACACCACAGGAATATTTTGCTCAGCTGCCCGGCTGCCTTTTTGCTTATCATCTCTACTTTTCAGTTTGTTTTGCATTTTGATTTTGATTTTTTATTTTATTTTATTATTGTTTTAATTTTTTATCTTTATTTTGTTTTTCAAGTTAACACAACTTATACAGAAAAAAGGCAATGCAGGTAGTATCTTTACGTCTTAATCATGTTATAAAATGTACGGTAGTTCATTTGTAACATTGCTGGAGAGATATTATCATACCAGAGCTGTGTTCAAACTAAGCAATAAACACTATGTTCAAGCAAAACACTGTTCAAGACTTTTTGATAAAGCGATATTATAGATACATTTCGGAATATTGGGATATAGGTTGGAACAGGGAAGAGTAAATGATAAGTGGCTTGATCACAAAGGGATGTTGTCCCGTACAAAGCAGTTTCAAAGAGTTTTTTGTTTTGTTTTGTTTTTCAGGACATTGACATTTTAATGCATCTTTTTTAGGATCTATATTATGACTGTAAACATAATACTATGAACAGAAATGCCGATCAGTAAAGCCTATCAGCAAGAAAACGTGCATTCACATAGACGATCATGACGCCTACAACAGGCCTTGCTATATCATAACTATAAATATGAACCTGCATTTATAATCTCTTTGATTGCTGAGTTTAAAATATGAATTTTTTGTTCTGATTGACTACTGCATGTATAAGTATAAAAACAATATTTCATATTTCCCTGTTCTGTTCACAGCATTTGAAAGGAACTTAATAATCTTTATATAACATAATAATTCTAGTTTGTTTTTCAGGTTTACACCATACTCATGATGCTAAAGGAAAATCGTGGTGTCTTCCCCATGTAGCAAAACCCTTCTGTAACAGAATGATAAAAGGCAAGTTAGAGCAGAGGAATGGTTGGACTTGAAGAGGAAGGGTTACGGTAGACATCTCAAAAGTTCAAACTGCAGTTTAAAGCTATGGCATAGGCGTAAATGACTGTGAAAACTGATAGGATTATAAGATGGAAATAATTATGGGCCATTTCTTGCAAATGCAATTTCTCTTAATTACCACTGGACATATCAAAGCCAGATCAAATTTCACTTTCACAGTCTAGCCACATAAACAAATAAGTCTTAGTAATCAAAGAAACATTTTTCGTTTTCACGTTTGTAAGTTTGTTCATACGACTAAACTTATATCTAAGTAACTGATTTTACATAGATAATTATTTGAAAACTCGATAAACGTACTGCTTCTCAAGCTATTACCGCACAATGCACAAATCTAAAATTTAGCATGATGCTTCAGTGATTCTATCTGATGGTCATGATCGTATGCAGTTATACATGCCATGACATGCAAACAACTTAAATGACATATATAAACGAAAGAAAGAAAGAAAGAAAGAAAGAAAGAACGGAAGAAATGGCCATTTGGCATTATTATTCTTGTATGGATGAACAAAGTTGGGGAGATGCCCTAATTGGTCAATATTATGTTCTAGCGCCTTCGTCTTTATAATTAAATAATAATAATAATAATAATGAAAGAATGACCATGATTAAATAATTTTAATAATAATAATAATGATCCCCTCCCCCTGTGAATTTTGAAGGTTCTCTGCTATGTAATATAATGACGAACTTAGCAGACGAAGTTGTGTTATAGCAATAAGAAGAAAAGATGAGACATCTCAAGCACATGCAATATAAATAAATAGATTTAATTTAAACAAATAAATACACATGAAAACAAAAAAAAAACTTACAGTTTTAAATAAGTTTTGTTTAAGTTTAAGTTTTGTTCTCATTCACATTTGTTTGTTTGTTTGTTCGTTTTTTCAAACGACATCTTAACCTGTATCTTGTTGACAAAATATGTGAACAACGCCTCAGCTGCTATGGACAGTTAACAGCATGCATGCTCAGGAGGACTTACAGTAATTATTTTCGTACCCATTTTCTTTTTCCTCCGGTCATTTCCTGATTTTTTATTTTTTTTTCCGCGCCCTCATTCTATCCAACATGCGTCTGGCAGACAGTTGTGTTACTGTTAAGTAAATGAAAGTCAATAAAAAAAATGTAAAAAAGAAAGAAATGAAGCGGCGTATTCGTGCCAGTCCCAGGGTGCAGGGGTATGGTTTTGGCATCTCCGCGTCCGAGAGATTATCAATGGTAACGCACGGTACAAGGTCAGCGCTGAATGGTCGCCCCCCTGCCCCGCTGTGGAAATCGGCCCAGTAGAGGGGTGTGTTCAAGGTAAAAGAATTGCGTTTTTATTCATAACAGTTAGTCAGCCAGGCAAAAGTGGGATAGTAAAAAAAAAAGTGGGCAAAAGAGGGCAGTGATAATGGAAGGAGAAATAGTCATGAAAGAGGAGGGAAAAAATGCAAGGCCAAGCGCCGGAGGGGTCCAGGGCTATTTTGTCTAAAGAATGAGGGCATTATTTTGGAAGCAAACATGCGTGGACAGGCTCTGGATAATACATGTTGCAGAGAGAAAAGTGATGGCGAGCACGGCAAGTTAAAGAAAGAAGGAGCAGGAGATAACAATATTGGTTCCCCCTCCCCTTCCCTCCCTCACTCGCACTTCTCTTTTACACAGACGCATACTTTCTCCCCCCTCCCTCTTCCCATAGCCAGCGAAAATGGCATGGAATCATTTTGTGAAGGAAAGAGAGGAAGAGAATTGTTATAGTTGCATCTAAAGAATGCCATTGATATTATTCTCAACGAGCTATTCTATAATCCCATTATTTGCTCTCTCACGGCAATTTCAGTCTCATATGAACATCACAAAATTAATGATTTTAAAGGAGATGTTTTAATATGTTTCGTGTTTAAAATAGCCCACGTTGAGGTACATGAATACAGGAAAAGAGAAAAACACTCCGAAAAAAACATCATTTATTCAGATTTAAATTTAAAGCAAAGCTAACTAAACTGGTGTATATATATGTATATAACAATATAGTCCTACCAGTAAACTTAATATATATATATTGGTAGGACAATATATTGCCATCCATTAACTAATTATTTTGTGAAGATTACCCCCCCCCCCCCAAAAAAAAAATCCAGTACATATTAACGGGCTTACAAAAGAGTGTAAAATGAAAGGAAAAGCCTATTTATAAACAGTGAGAAACACTATTTTATTTATAATTTCGCTTGTGCCACGGCCAGCGATAGTTTGCTAAGGGTGTATTCCTTCTCTTTCCGGAATCAAAAGAGTATTAGACCTACATAACTGTTTGTACAACGTAGGTATTGTAATAGAACTGTACACCGCACTTGGTACTCTTAGGATAATTTTTGTCTAGATTGTTCAGAGAAAGTGTTCAGGCATTCTTTTGATTTTATTCCTGAACTTGAATCTGTGTCACAAATTTCAAAATTTTGTTCTTCCTATATCTGAATTTTAGTGATACTGCATAGTATAAGATTTATAAGCCAAAACCAAATTAACAATCCTGATCTGAATATATTTGAGGCGTAATGATAATGGCCAGGGGTGATGATATAATCGATATCTTACTTTCCTTGCTGAGACCCCTAATCAAAGCAATCAAGAGGTCTATAAAAACAGGGCATTGATAAAAGCAACAGCTTGTATTATAATAAATTTAATAACATTAAATAAAAAGGTAGGACTCATCAAGGAGTCCAGTTTAATTATCTTTAAACATAAACTGAAAAGAATATGCAATGAACTAATCAAACCTAGTTTTTAAAAAAAACACGTTTTTTTTTATATTTTTCTGTGAAATTGTAGGCCTTCACCTCTTCTCCCCATTCCATCCCAAACCCCTAAAACCCAGTTTCAGCCTCCTCCCTCCCTTCCCCTGATATTATGCCAACCCACAATTCATATACGGAAAAATGATTAAAGATAACAAGAACTAATAGTTTGATTTCTACGTGAACAGAAATGGATTTCTACTATCATGCGTCCCCCCCCCCCCCTCCTCCCATACACATACATGTACTTAAAAATGTACTTTTATTCTTATTTTTAAAATTATTATTATTATTAAACCTGCGCTTTTTGTTTATGAAGTGAGAGCACGTCTCTCAATATGGGTGCACAGAAGCTAATCTAGCCAAAAACAGAAGAAATATCTTTGGGTCAGTATTCGACAATTAATTGTGAATAATGCTTAAATCGAAAAATGGTCAAGATCTCCACTATGTATGACTTACGCTTGCGCCATTTTTTAATTTAATTTGAATTCATTGTTATGCTTTTGTCACACCTCGCTTACAAAAGCAAACAAACAAAAACAAACAAAAAACAATAATAAAAAAGATTAAAACAAAGCACTGAATAGGGTTGTCATATGTCCAAAAAAAAAAAAAATTATGAAAAAAAAATCCGTAGCCTAAATATTGACACTCGATTTTCTGCTGTAGGTCTACATTGTTTATAGCCTAAATACAAACATGAGTCTGACATAATTATTGAGATAATTGTATAATTTTATCCATAACATCTTTTATTCATTTCTCTGTAGATTTCAGTGTGAGTAAAATGGTGGTAATGGCCAGTTGTTTTCTTACAGCTATACAGCGCTAAGGAGGTGTTATACTGTACATTAATAAAATGTGAGTGTGAGATATGAAATCACAGTAATATAAATTATCAAAATCACCAAAGACCTGTTCCACAACAGTTTGTCATTATAAGCTGAGATGTACAAAACGGCAAGAAAAGCAGAACACAAGCCTTAGATCTTACGAACTCATTATGTGTTTTCTTAAGTTTCTACAGTGCAGATTTCAGTGACAGTGAAGGGCCAATATTCCTGTGCCATAAGTCCCTCCGCAACATCATATCATTTCAGACATAGGCCAACAGACATAAATACTTGATCTACATAATATTGAAATAATATTTTTATTTATACAGACATATATGACAATATCCATCATCGATTACTGTGTCATTCCAGTGACAGTAAACGGTCATTCTAAACCTTTTCCTATGGCACCTTATCATTACAGTCAGTTCCGGCAAATTGTGGTGGGCGAAAACGATCAGCGATCGAAGCTAAAAGACATGTCGACTTCAGCAGCAGCAGCAGCAGCATCATTCCAGCCCGCTAACGCTAGCCTGCTGTGGTGATGGTGTGAGCCTGCAGGGGCCATGATGAGGTCAGTTCTAGCACTAGATGACCAACGGTTCACTGTGAGGTCATCTGGGCCTGCACTTCTATTGCTGCTGCCGTTTCCTCCCCTTTCCTCATCATGACCCGCCGTTTCGCGTCTCCCGCCATCCGATGGGAATCGCAGGCAAAGACAGAAATGAAGAGTGCTGATAAGCGGTAGCAGAAAAGAGAAGATGTGTTGAAAACTAAACAACAACAACAAATAAGCTTAATAAGGAGAAAAAAAAAAAAGCAGGGAAGGAAAGACAACAGAAAGTGTTCAATCATGCTTTTGATTATAGAGTTAAAATTAAGACTGTTATATTAAATGAGACGCGACACGATGAAATCAGACGCTTGCCAAGCTGAGGCGACCCGAGAAATCACATATTTTTCAGAAGTGGATGAATTTTTAACGCATTTTTTTTTTTTTTTCACAGAACCCTTCCATATCAATCTAAGAATGCATTTCAGAGTTAATTTTGCTGAAATAGATTGGATAAAAGCCCCAAAGTTGTAATTTAGTGGCATGGCTTAATAATGATTAATAAGGATTAACAAAAGTGATCGGTCATTTTCTCACAATATTCAGCTGTAGCAGTAGGTCGTCCTCAGCGTCTTTAATTGACAATGTCTCGACTTCTGCTTAAGATAGAACAAAACTTTTTTTCACACACAGAAAGGGAAATGCATAGTCTTCAGAATGACACCGATAACTCCATATGCTCAAAATTTGATGAGAGCCGGATTTCATTATGTCGTATCTCAAATACTTGCTGTTTTGTTGTTTTTTTTTCTGTAAATTAATTAGTTGATGTTTATGTCTTTCAAACTCCTCTGGCATGGTTATCGAAGTTGACATTTTATTTATATATACTATAATTTTATGAAGAAATTGGTTTGCCTATGCCGAAATATAATTTTTAAAAAATTAATAATAATTTAGTTGAACTATTAGAAAGACAGTCACAAAAATAGACAAAGAAATGTAAAGGGAGAGGGAAAGAGGAAGAAGAATGGGAAAAGGTACGCCGGAAACCTGGCGCACACGAGCGAGTTCTCACAAAGGCTTTTAAGAGAAAAAGAGTGAAAACTACACACAAACATAACATATACACACAACAAGTGCAAAAACAACAACCTTCCAGAAATAAATAAGTAAATAAAACAACCCAAAAACTTTCAAATAAAATTTTAAAAAACCCGGTTTTCTAGCCCTTCCCCATCCCAATCTCCGGCCAAGCAATGCTTGGTCACTCCCTTCTGCCAACTCTCTCTCTCTCACACACACAGAGACACACATATACACACACACACACACACAAAACCCAGGTCAAAATGCCATAACACTAGGGATATACACATTTTTTTTCCTTGGTCGTTTCTATATCTGCTGTGGCATTGCTTTCTGACTATTATTTTAAGTCTACATCTCGCGTCTGACTGGCCGTCACGCTCGCTGTGACGGTTTGTGTGGCTGGAGTAACTCTGGAAATGTCAGGCTGGCTTGCCTCCCCTACCAGGCAAATACTATAAGAATAATGATAATAGACTTGCATACATTGTTTTGCTGACTATGAAGAATGATAAATATAATATCTTCCGAAATCCACGAGTCCAATTCTATAGTTGTCATTCTTATACTGTCTTTGGCACTTTTACTTCAGAACTCTCATCCCTTTGTTCCTCCTCCCACCATTTTCGGCTACCCTTTTTTTTTCGGGAAGGGGGGAGGGATTTTTTTTTAAAATCTATAAGTTCTGTGAGTCAAATTTATATTTATAATTTTAAAATAAACAATTAATATGTAAAAATACGATTAGTTGGTGCGAATAGAAGATACTGTTATGCATTAAAATTATCCACGCGATGGAGATTTCTTTATGACTAGCTATTCATCATTTTGAAACTAATATAATTATAACAGTTAAATTGTTAGAGAATGCCCGATAAATGGTTGACCTGGATCTTTGAGGCTCTTGGTAAAAGTATCCATTCGTTTTTAACCGAATTAAGATTTCATTCCACACGGATTTCACCTTTATCTCTGAAATTGTGAGACAGATCAATGATAAAAATGTATATTTAGGTCTATGGATAAGTTCATTGTAGGGATGAAAAATTTTAAGATCTTACTAAGAAGTAGCCCTGTGGATAATGAATCCTTGTGGTTCTTTTCATCTCATCTTCTCTCTTCTCCGGCCTTCTTAGAGGTTGGCTTCGGATTATGATGGGTTAGAAAGTCAGGACAGGCCGGTGAAAATCAAACTAATGTGAAACATATTATCTGACCAACATCTATGGCCAAGGAACCATTCCTGAGTCCCTCAGGTTTTCGGCACATTGGTGCGCAAAGTGTTGCAGATTCTGTCAACATCAGTTAAATTTTGCAGCTTTCTTTCTTATCTTTGTATAGTAACAGTCTCTTTTACAGCTGTGGGCAGCAGTTTGTTCCGCCTTGTCCCCCCCCCCCTCCCTCCTCCCCCCCCCCCTATCCAAGTGCAACAAAGTTACAAAGCATCTGGAGCATTTTCAGCAGTTCAGCTTTTTATCTATCTGTTTTCTTTTTCTCCTCACCCCCCCCTCCCCTCCCCCGCTTCCCTCTCTGTCTTCTTCTTCTTCCCCCCCCTCCCCCCCCCCCCACACACACAGCCTAACTTGTCTTTCTCATTCATCTTCTTTCATTTTAATCCCCGACCGCCA
The DNA here is from genome assembly GCA_039654565.1 of Peronia peronii. Classification (NCBI taxonomy): domain Eukaryota; kingdom Metazoa; phylum Mollusca; class Gastropoda; order Systellommatophora; family Onchidiidae; genus Peronia; species Peronia peronii. The sequence continues at coordinate 2,615 of JBCEWB010141466.1, read as the reverse complement.
CCGGGATCACCTTTCCTCACCCACCTCCTCCCCCTGTAATCAACAGCTTTCTCCGGACACTCCCCCCCCCCTCCCCCTCAAAACCTCATCCTTCCCTCACAATTATCTCTTCAGTCAACTGTTCATTCGTTACTTTCCAGAACCTCGCAGACTTATTATTTTCTTCCTTGTCATCTGCAGATGCTTTTTTCTTTCTTTCTATTTTTCTTATTCGGCTCATTCTTAATTCAGTTCTGTCTCGGTCCCAATGATATCTTTAAATGCTATAAGGTCAGCATACAACGAAAAGACATAGGAGACGAAGACGACGAAAAAGAAATATACGAAATGAAGGAAACGAAATATGAATTGAGAGGAGAGGCAGGAAAGGGATTGGGAGGGGGGGGGGCGTGTAAGGAGTGAGAGAGGGGGGGGGGAGGGGAGGACGGGTCTACTGTAAAAAAAAAAAAAGACAAAGAAGAAGAAGAAAGACAGAAAGAAAGAAAACACGGAAGACTCGGTGCTTCTTAAGAAAGAGGCTGGCCCTGCCCTTACGTTCACCCTTCGTTCAAACAATGCCGGACTCCTGCCCTTTAAATATAGACATTTTTTGGCTTTCCGTTTCTGTCTGGTGTCTAGTCAGTCACCGCTTCTCACCTTTTTCTTCAAAGCCAAGAGCTCTGTCTTTTTTTTTTTTTCTTTTCCTCTACTTACCTTTACTTTTACTACCCTGGAGTTTGACCACAGTTTTGATTTTCTTTCTTTCTTCCTTTTTCTTTCTTTCTTTCTTTTTTCTGTCTTTCTTTCTTACTGCCTTTCTTTCTTTCTTTCTTTCTTTCTATCTTTTTCTTTCATTCATTCTTTCTTGTTTTCCGTTCTCCTTTCTCTTTTCTTCTACAGTTCGGCCATATGTGAGAAATATACATGTAACTTGATCCGTTTTCTATTAGCAGCAGTGAACGATGTGCAAAAATATCACAATACATCGAAATCTGTCAGTCAATTTTAGCAGAAAAAAAAGAGAGGAAACAAGACACACACATCAATGTAAGGACAACAATTAAAGCAGACAAAGAAATTACTGAGCCCTTTTTTTTTTTTCAGTCAGATAATTATGATTTTCTATTAATTTTGGCCCATCAGCAGAGTAGAATAAAAATCATTATCAATCCCAGTGACTTGTAGACTGACTACACATAAAATGCAAACTTTTATATGGACACTCACTCATTCACTAACTCACCGCTAACTGACTAACCGACTGGCTGACTGACTGGCTGGCAGGCTGATTGATTGACTGACTGACTGACTGACTCACTCACTCATTCACTCATTCACTCATTCACTCACTCACTCACTTACTCACTCACTCACTCACTCACTCACTCACTCACACTCTCATTGTGCATCTTCGTCTTGTTTATACAGCCTGGCCTTTTGCTGACCGCTCATACATATATGCTACTTTGGAAGCTCTGTTCGTTTAGCTTTCTATTTTTTTCGCACCAAATTTCCAGCTTTTCCTTACTATAATCCAAGACGAACATAAGCGGAAAAAAATCGTATTCCCGCCTACCCTTTCGTTCTCCTTCCACACCAGCACATCCATATCTACAGCCACTCCATTCAGAAATCCACTAATAAACATACACACGTAATACTTATACACAAACACTCACGCAGAGAAAAGCCGTTCCAATCTCATGCGTTAACATTAGCTGCCAATTACCTTTCCAATCTAAGTAGCAAGGCTCTCCTGTTTAGCTGGTCATTTACTATCCTCAATCTTTCATCCTTCCTTTTTCCTTCTCCTTCCCTCCTTTTTTTTTCTACTCTTCACCTCCTCGCCCCCCCCCCCCTCCCCCCAATCCTCATTCCCTTCCCGCATCCCAACTGCCCCCTACCCCCAAATCAACTGTCTGTTCACTAGAAGAGTACTAAATAGACTTTGAGAAAACACATTTTTCATCATTTAAATTTTGATTATTTTCACATCTATTCAGATTAAATAGAAGAACTTTCTAACTATCGAAAAACGATCTATTGCATCATTTTCTTTTTCTTAGATCTGCATTTTGTTCGCCGTATGTTAAAATAAGTATTGCTAAAATCCCGTGATTTTCCCGGAACAAAACTTTTCAGAAAAAAATGCGTGTAGTCAAACCACATTATAGAGTATCGGACCTTTTCTACTCCCACCCCTCTTTCACGTGACTCGCCCTACCAACTGCTCATCTCAAGGCAGCCTTCTCCATCTTGGAGCTGGCCTAGCCCGGGCTTAATTCCTTATCGCGAAATGCCATTTATCTTGCTGCCGCGTGTCTATCTGTCCGTCCATCCGTCCCGTCCACCGAGTCACGCCTATTGATGAGGAGGTCCAGCCAGCTAGCCAGCGGCTCATCCTTAACCCTGTTGTTACCAAAAGTTCAAAGCAGATAATGTTCATCTGTGTCATATATAAATATGAGTGTTATTATGATCAGTCAGTTTCTTTTGATCCAAAAACTATTGGAGGCATCGCTCTGAATATTGGCCTAGAGATTAATAAATTGTGGGATGAATGTCATCTATCTATCTATCTATCTATCTATCTATCTATCTATCTATCTATCTATCTATCTATCTATCTATCTATC
>JBCEWB010141456.1:0-10926 GCA_039654565.1 Peronia peronii | reverse complement strand
GGTCTTACTCTGGGTGGCACCCCTGCCCAGTCATGACTGGTCATGTTCGCACATGCAGGCTCAGGTGGAAAATAAAAATAATATGTATCAAAGACAGTACATGCAGGGTTTCGAGCTTGTCTTCCCCCTGGGTGGGCTTCAGTGAGGTCTTACGGGTGTTCCGGCCTCTCCCACTCACATGTTAACATAGAACAGATTTGGCCTGAGGGTCACAGCCAGTGGGGAACACGCAGTGTGAGGATGGCTTTCCCCCACCACGGTCCCAATTGGCTCAGCTTTGCTGATATTCCACTCGGGCTCAAACTGTTAAAAGACAGTCACTGTAAACAAAAACCTCCTGGCCTGCTACTGCTCTCACCGGTCAGAATATTCACAACATTCATGCCATAAGTACAATATGGGGAGGGAATAGTCTGGCCTCCACCTGGATCTGACGCATGGGGCTAGGGAGGCGAGTACGGGGACCCCCCCCCCCCCCACCCCTAGTCCATCTCCCTAGTCCCCCACCTCCCTTCGGGGGGGGTCAGAACTATGGCTCTGTCATGTTCGGGTGGACTTCATGTTTTTAAAATTATCAAATGAGTAACAGATAAAAATTGATCATATATATGCATGCATGTAAAATATTGACACGAATAAATGAACATATACCACGTTACGTTATATCTATGGACACAACTGGTTATAAATTTATTATCATTGTAATATAGTCTTTAAAATATAGCTGTACATATTTATATTCATAATTCAAAATTTAATTGCATGCTCTCGCTTTTATTTTTCAGCGGGCCGCGTTGTCATGTATCTTGATCGAAGCTACGTGTGCCTTTCTTAAAAAAAATTTCTGTTTATGTGGCAGCCAACATCTTTAGCTAAACATACGTGTTTTTGAATGTAAAGAGTGTCACTCCCAGCCACAAGGTACCCAGCAGCAACAGCAAGTATAAAAGGCTTATTTCCCTTGCACATTCATATTCTGTCACTGTGCCATTGACTGAAGAATTCATGGCATCTATCATGTCTTGTGGTGATGGCTCACAATAGTGGTGATCAAAATCTAAAACGAAGCAACAGAACAAGTCCATAAAGAAGAACAATATTTAAACAAAGTGGCAGTCTCTGCCTGAGGCCACTGAGGACAAACAATCTGTTTTTCATTCATTTACTAGATCTATATAAATTTTATTCTTAAATCATTATTTAAAAAATTCATAAATACTGTCTTGATTATCTTGATAAATTTTTTTTAAGTAATGCTTACTGGGAATTTTCATATCTCTTAATTAGTTTTTCAAATCTATTCCAAAGAAGAATACGGGAGACAGACTGTTTTTTATTTTTGGTGCACCAGAATTGTTAATAAGTACCAACAGATGTATGCCCGATATATTTCAAATTCATTGAGACTTCTGTGGTATGCAAGTCTTTGGACTTATCTTAAACCTTAACATCAAAACATAAAGTGATTAATAAAGCCTGGGTGATACCATTGCAAACTTTATGTCCCAGTTTGTCTGATAAAAATTAATCATATAATTTAAATAGTGGGGAGGGGTGTGCGCAGCTAGTTTCAGGTCAAAGTGTTGCTTTTTGGTTTTCTATATTTTTTGGAAGAGCAGTCATTTCTCTACCAGATTATAGGTCCAGAATGTTCCTATGACTAAAAAATTATTCATTGCAGAATTTTTTTGATAGATGGAGGGCAGTCAAAATTCAGCAAAATTCTGTATCAAATTAGGGGAAAAGATAGCAACTATTTTATTCTGCCCCTATTGACAACAGCAACAACAGCTGAATTCAGCATGAGTCTTGTGAAAATTTGTATTGTTAAAAAAAAGCACTGGACTGTGGTGGAGGAGCTTACTCACTTAGTTCAGTAAAGTGAAAGAAAGGAAATGTCTCTATAAGAGTATATTAGCTTATCAAATAGCAAATACGAGTGTCAAGGCCACATTTGAGACCCAAGGACAAGCCTTGCAGAGAGCACTAGAGAGAGAGCTTCATATTTCAAGGCTTATCGTTACTTGGTGCTACCTTTGCCAAATTGTAGAGTTTTGTGCACACTGAAGATTGTTCAGTGTGCTTTATAGTCAATACAATTTTTTGTTCGTTTTTCTCCAAACTTTTGTTTTTTTCTTTATTTTTCTATCTTTTCCAAAACTTACCAAAATATTTTTATCATATTTGACCCACATACTTTTCTTGACATAAGAAAAAAAGGTGATGTTTTTTTCATTGTATCTGCTTTACGTTTTGAGAGAAAAAAAAATTGCCAAATAAAAATGCCAATTCTATACTAATTATTTGATATATGGCATTTTCAAAAATTCATTTTAAAAAAAAAAACATCAATAAACTCAAAATACCTCAAGAAAGTTTTCTTGATATATTAGATGTTAAAAATGACATGCAAAATTTGGAATAATTTGGCCTGGTTGAAACGGACGAGATAGATTTTGAAACACAGGACAAAATCCAAGATGGCATTTTCCATGGCAATCAGGCATGTTAGCAAGTTTCCAAAGATAAATTCTGAATCAGACAAACATGCACATAGTAAAATGACCTAAGGTTAAAGACAAAAAAAAAAGATCTCAGGAAACATGAAACAAACAAAACAAATAAACAAACAAACAAATTTTATCTATTCATGAATATCTAACCAACATTAATTTGATTTTATATTTTGATTTTTACTTAAACTTCCTGAACATCAATTTATTTCTGATGCCTGTCATCTCTGAAAATGGCCCAGTTTATCATAACACATGGAGCTGGAACATTTCTCGCTTATTGTATATTATTACAAAAGTGGGAAACTGTTTCTATTTTATAATTATAGACATTGATCATGTATTATTTTAATACTTCCATCAAAGAAAAAACAAAACACAAAAAAAAACTATGATTGATCAGATCTTTATTTCATGCAAAATATGACTTACTTTTGGCACAGTTTTTGAAAGCATCAACAGCAAAAGCAATGGAGATGAAAAGTGCAAAGATTTCCTCTGACGATCTAGAAAAAGTGACAATATCAAAACAAATTTTAAAAATTAATAAGATGTGAACATTTAGTTCAATCAAAATACAAACATGTACTGATACATTGAGAGAGAAATGTTCATATCATTGTGCTGAAAGATCATTAATATACATATATGTCATTCACAAAAACTTGTTGCCTGAACTCAAGAACAACAACAGAAAATGAAACATACATATAAAAAAAGAAAGGAATTAAGAATACAAAAAAGAAAATTGATTAACCACTTCATGACGTCTGATATACTTTATGAAGTGCATTATAAATTGCGTGCTAAGAAACCTTCCTGACATCATGATGTCGGCTATTTTCATAACAGCCCAGGATCTTGTGATCTACACTATATTTCCTAGATTAATTGTAACATTGAAATTGGTTCCTTCTGGCTTGGCCTAGACAGAGATGGTAAAGTCTGCAAAGCTCTTACATTATGAATGTTTAATAAATAAAAGTAATGTCAAAATGAGACATATGTCGATTTTTCACTAAATGGGGTTTTTTGGTATTATGTGAAAGCTTATTTCATACTGTTTTAGGTGGTGAAAAATGTTTTGAGCTAGCTTTATTCTAGCCCAAGATATTGCAGTTTAAAGACACAAGGAGGGACCCCCAGCAATGACTGAAATTCCGAGAAAATTGAGTTTAAATGAACGGTCGAACACATAAATCTACATGCCTACCTAACAAAAACCCGATTTTAATGAAGAAATATTTATAAATCGAGGGTAACACAATACTGCTTTGTTCAGAAATGAATACACTTTCAATTTCTGCAATAAAAAAAAAATTCGATGTCTGACCCCCTTCATCACATCAAAGCCCGATTCACATCCATTTTGACTGGCCACGAGACATTTATCCCTGTACAGTGTACCAACTGTAAGTGTTTTACAATCCATTGTTTTCTCTACCCACCCAATGGAGACAGTCAATACATTCTCAGCTTCCTGGGAAGCATACAAGGTGGCTGGCTGCCTGTTAGGCACTCTAAAGCTTATCAGTCTGAAAATATCATTCACCATCTATAATGGGATACCCATTGTAACCTGGGTCAAGCCAGGAAATGTGTCTAAATTGTCTTTCCCAAGGACAAAATGTTGGGACCAGTGAGGACTTAAACCCTGAACATTTAGATCCCAAGTCCGACAGCCCAAATACTAGGCCACCAACACCACTTAAGAATCAAACAAAGGTTTTAAATTGACAATGTATGATAATCTGTATTACATTTGGCATAAAATTACAATTCTAGATGCCCAGAGTAAAGATTTAGCAGAAGAACCTCAAAATTAGCTTTAGATACTCACCTTGTAGAAAAATGCATCAATATGCTGAGGTCGAATATTGAAAATATGACCAGGAACATACAGTTGAACAAGCCCACACAGGCAAAGAAAGCTCGGAACTGTAGCTCAAAGTCGTCACTCAGGGTAAAAATAACTGTTCATTAGAGGAAGAGAAGTACATATATGTCAGGAACTGTAGACTGATGTTTTCAATAACATTTCAATTTCTTAATTTGCAGATCAATATGTGCAAAGTGGATCTTAGTAAAATTTTTAAAAAATAAAAAGCACCGAGAGAAAGGCGGGTAATTCAATAAGCCACTTCTAACCAGCATAAATTCTAAGATTAAGCATGAATTCTGACTTGAATTGTGGCTAGGCAGCTATTATTAGTCTAAGGCACCATAAAATCATGTGTATTCCCCGATCCCAGTTTACCATTCTTCTGGTTGACAATACTCAGTGAGTCATCCAACTAAATCATTCCTATAATATCAAAGAATGAAAATGCCACTCAGAACCTCAAAGTTATTCAAAGCTTTTTTTTGCAATGCTGACAATAACTTGACTAAGACATAAACCTGTCCTTCATTGTTGTCATAAATCCTTAGGTCCCTAAGTGAAAATAGTAGACCTAACACAAAATGAAGAACTTAGACTCTGTTGAAGAAATGTATTATGCAGCTTAGAAAGTATCATACCATCATCATTCTGAAGATTTTTTGCTAACCATTTTATGCTGCTAACAGTAGTTTGAGGTACATCCAAAAAGTGGTCTCTCATGTGCAGCAGAATACCCATGATACATCCACGGTCAGTTCACACCAACCACTCCCTTTTAACCCTTTGATCAGATGTTCTGACCACTGATCGTTGTTTCGCATTTCACATCTATAGGTAAAATCTTTGATAGATGCTGCAAGCTGATTTTTGATAGATGACCTAGTGATAAGAGCTCAAATCAGGCATATAATCTGCTTGTTCTTGTAACACTTAGTAACCTTGAAAAACAGTCAATGTTTCTGATTGCCTGTGGGAAAGTAGCGGATCATTGCCAGTGGATTCGTTCACAGTGGGCAGGATCAAGTGTGGGTGGGAGTCAGCAGTGGACGGAATGAGCAAGACTGACTGTGTAGCTGATGCTTACCACAAGATTCTGAACTGGCATGGCAGTGAAGCAACCGAGGTGATGATTTGAAGTTTCTTGAAGAAAAATATTTGATCTGCATATTTCTACAAATCCTTATCTAAGTTTGAAGGTATTTTCATTGGCAAACATGAAAAAAGAAGGTGAAACAGACTTACTCTGAGTGTAAATGGCCAGTGGAGCTGTGGTGAGTAGCACAATTTGTGGTGTGCCTCCAAAGATAGCAAACACCATCCCTCCAAACACCTGGGAGTACAGCACTTTTTCTACAGCTGAGGAGAAGAATAGTTGACCAAATTGCTAAATTAATAAGGTAATGGGTGACTAACTGTATGACAGATTGGATACTTAGTAGCTCAGATGTTTATTTGTTTGATGAATCAGTATGTAGACAGTTTATAGGACATGGAAGATACACAGAAAGACAGTAAAGAAATAGATAGTGAAATGGATGAGTGGTAGTCTCTCACATATCAATTATGTAATGTACAAGTGAGAGAAAATTGACATAATATTCCACTTAAGATAACAGTACATTGTGAAAAAGAAAATATCCAGTGTTTAGAAACAACTTGCAACAATCTTCATTATTAGGTAGCTGGTGCAAAATCATCCTATCAAAAATGAGAAATGAGATTTATGTGTTAATATAATAATAGACTTAAAATTTTAAAAAGCTGGGACAAAAACATACTGAGAACTCCTTCAGTATTGGAAGAATTGAGGACACCAAAGGCTATGCTGGGGAGGATGCATGCAAAGTACAGGAACAATGTACAGGAAATTGTCTTGCCAATGGACTTTTTGTCAGCAATACCTGAAGAGTAAAAGAGAATAATATAAAATTCAACCAATTTTGGAATAATAATGGCAATTTTAATCTGATAAAGATAAATGGGCCATAACAGCTCATAATCCAATTAACACATTTAATATTTGTCACTATGTTATTCAGGGAAAGTGATAAACTCACTGTGAAAGCAGAGCTGTTAATGGCAGACAAATTGCTAGTTTATGTAAGGTGATATAATAACAATGACAAGGAAAATCTATATAAAAAAACAATTGTCGGGAATTAACATCAACTCACTGACGATGTTTCCCGCAACATATGTGGGATGGTCTGGTGGTCAATTGAGATGTTTTCCACACCCCATGCAGGATCGACTATATAATTTTTTCACATCAACCTGTTTCCCACAAATGCCCCGGGAACCATCTCTTTTACTGTAGAGTCACCATTTGTTTCGTTTCATACCAAGTTTGGCAGAAGTTGGTCAGTAACTTTTTGAGTTTTTGAAGAACAAGGAAAGTCACTTCAAAGTGAAAGTAGGGAGGGAAAACAGTAGTTGAGTTGGTCTAATAAACACAATGGCGAGCAGGGAAAGGCAAGGAAAGTCGAAAGTTTTCAAACCATTCAATGACTCTTTTAGTTCTGAGACCGAAATTAAATGAACCTGTAGATCTAGATCTAGCAAGCAAGATTTCATGATACAGATGGTCTAGCAATTCCTAAGTTCAGATCTAGATCCAGATCATTCCTAAGTCTATATCTAGATCTCGTAATCCTGGGCGTAGTATTAAGAGGAGTAAAGGCAAAGTATCAGCATCTTCCTTGTCTATATCTAGTGCTTCTACATCAAGAGAAACTTTTTTGCTCCACAGCGGGCAGAAATGTAGAAAACGTCGCTGTCTGACTATTGGACAATTCAGCTAGATCTACATCTACATTTTCCAATATTTCGCCAAATTCTCGGGAAACCCGAAACTGACTCATTTTTGAAAAATCATTAAAAAATAACTATGTGACATAATCCATTTCTGTTTTCTGTATCAGACTGTGTTGATTTAGTACTGTCATATGTTTTAAAATGGTTGATGTGGGACTATGAAAAGTGTGTTTATTAATTTTTTAAATTCCTCTGAAAATGCCAATCTTCAGTGTATCCAAACTCAAAACAAGCTCAGTCTTCAGTGAGTTAAAACTTTTCTTTATGTTCTCTTAATTTCTGTTACGGAAGAAAATAGTTTTGATATCATTGCATGAATATAGATAAAACAAAAGTGTTAAAAACAAAAGACATGTGAAAGACTATTCAGACAGGACAGAGAAGGATAAATGAAAATTGAAGCTCAGCCTGTCATTGAAGTGAATGATGAATGAACATTGAGAGTGGTAGCTTGTTTTTCTCTACTTACTTTCTACACAACGTATTTCCCAGAAAGGTAAAGGAAAAGCAAATTCGAGGAAAAGAAGAGGAGGATTATTTTGCGCTTACCATCCTTGTAGTCTGAGAAGTAGTGAGGCAAGCGTCGTTTCAGATCACCAATAATTCCCGTCATAAAACCACATTTTAATTTCTGAAATGATGGTGTTACATTTTAGTTTTCTTTTCTAGTTCAAAAAGCCATATGAGTATAAACATTTCAGTTTCATAATATATATCAAGTGTGCCCAAGCCACTGAAAAACATAAGGGCCTATATTCAAACCTGAAAATAAAACAAAAAATTCAGATTACATTGACATACTCTGAAATTTCTTAGAAAGACAGTGATGATTCTAGACATACGCAGTGCTGATCAAGTAGTTTATAGTAATATACTCTTTATAATCAGTGTGTGACATTTCAATAAACAAAAATAGGCACCACTGAGGCAAGCTCAACATTTTAAATGCTTTTAAAACAAGTTCATTCCTCTGATTTTAAGAAGGGGTATGGGTCCTGAAAATGGGATTTTATGATCAAAATATCAAAATTAAGTTTTTGCTATTTTTAGACACTTTGATCTCTTCTGATATGAGAAAAATACCGGTTGGAGCCAGAAATATCTACTTTATGCTCCAAAATGGCACCAATGAGGCACCACTAAAAAACTATATAGAAGGATTATGAAAATTCAATTGCGATTTTCTCAAAATGTACGTTTTCTTCACCTTTTTCCCTAAGACTTTTATTTCTGAACCAATTGACTTCAAATTTGCATTATATGTTCTTCATATATTATGTTCCAATAACATGCATTCCCCATTCTAAATTTTGTTCATATTTTTTAAGAAAAATGGGATATTTAGCCGAAAATTGAGAAAAATACAGACCTGTGATCCCCACATATTTCAAAAATTTATAACAAAAATTGTATGGCATATAACCAAAAAGCAAATGCATAGTAATACATACAACTATTCTATCACTGTATCAAATTTGGAATGATTATATTGAATACTCTAGGAGCCTTAGGCTTTTAAAATAACTTTTCTTCAAGATGCAAAATCCAAGATGGCAGCATTGTCATGGCAACTGGATACAAAATATGATTTTTTTCACTCTTTTCCTCTAATTTGATCATGCTGAATCCAAATTTAAAGCTTAAAAAAAATCATTCCCAAGAGCCGCAACACCCCCCCCTCCCCACTTAAATATTGTCTTGTAAAAACACCTGTCTAGAAACACATGGTGTTGTCCTATTTTACAATTTTTTTCTTTTTTCTTTGGAACTTCCTGAATTTGTAAAAAATGTGATACAAAATGAAAATTCTTAAAATAATGATTTTTTTAAAAATGTTTTTTTTTTTTTCAGAATTTTGCACACCGGTTTTTCATCGTCAGAGTCCAGCATCAGCTTGGTAGAGTCAGCCTTATTGTGTCTTTGTGCCAATTGATGAGTGAACTTTGCGAAGATTTCCTTGAAAGATTCCTCGTTTGGGGCAGTCAGCAAAGCTTGTCTGAAAGATAAGATCAAATAATGTTCACTACAATACTTACATATAAGACTATGTTGGCGTATTTACTGCATGCATGAAACACACCTGTAACAATTAAAATAATCAGGCTTTGACTTAAATCATATTTGAAAATAAATAGGCTATGCCAATAAGTCCTTGTTTCATAGTATTGTCAAATAAAAATGTTTTCACCATTTGCTTGATACTCTCTGATGATATCAGTTTTATTGTCTTTTTTAAAAATGTGTCCACAGCTGTTGCCCACGTATGTCTCTTTTTCATGCTCTTGTTTTTTGTTTTTTTGTTTTTTCTCTTTAGAGAATCCTGCAGAAAATTCTCTTGTTTTCAGAATGTGAAGTACAGATGCTGTAATGAAGAATACAAGCAAATCATATTTATTCATCAGACAATATCTGATAACAATAACATTGATGTTTCTTATCATGACAATTACATGTATCTCCAGTGCATAATTCCTAAGGCAGATCATCATGGAACATTCCATATGTAATGTTTCTTTCTGTATAATTAAAGGGGGGAGGGGGCGGGGCGGGTCCTGAAATCTGGATTTTGCTAAAAAAAAAAATGTGATTTTGGGTTTTTGTTTTCTCTTAAAAGGTCGGCCTTTTATGCGTACAAAAATGGTATCAAAAAGTGGATATGTCCATTCTAATGTGTTTGACTTATGGTCATTCAACAGTAGGCCTAACCTACTGTCAATCAGGATTTGGCTCCACCTGCCTGCTACATGCAATCACAGATCATCACTGTTTGATTATATGTAGGCACAGGGTGCATAAAACACTTGATTATGACCTCGTCTAGCAAAATCATGAATTCCAGTGCCATGGATGGACAGTGGATGACCACTATGAGGCAAGAAAAACTGCTGATCATGCAGATTATCAGTAGCAGGTACTCTAGAATGAACTTGCACGCCCTATAAATAGTAAAGCTTTCCTTCATTTCTGCTATTCCAGAGCTTAGTTGTGGACTATATGTCACAATAAAGGTCAAGAAATTCTTGGTTTGGACAGAAAACGATATGGGGACCACATATAGGCCCCCAAGAACCTGAAAGTGGCTCTATTGGAGCCTTTATAATGATGGGGAGGGGGTAGAGAACAAAATTCGAGAAAATTATGCCCAGAAAGCCAGGAAGAGGCAACAAAAGACACAGAAGTCATGAAGAGAGGGCTAGTATGTGAAAAAAAGGGTGTTTTGAGGCCAAAAGCCAAAGAAAAAACTCTCCATGTCAATTTTTCCATGAAAGAAAACTTTAAACGCGTTTTTCTCAAAAACCCTTTTTTTTCAGTATTTTGCTATCAACGTTTTTGTTTCTAAACCGATTCTAACCAAATTTGGCACACATCATGTTCATAATAAAACTAAAAAACGTACTTATGCGCATCCGATTCTGTTTGTAAGTTTCAGAGAAAAATGGGTTTTTAGTATGAAAAAATAACAAAATTTGAAATTTTGCTACATGGCATTTTAAAAAATTTCTAGAAAATTTTTTATTGCACACAAAGGGCTGAAAATATGTAATTTTTTAGATATTATGTCAAAAAAGATGTTCACCAAATTTTATCAAGTTTTGTTAAAATTTGGCAGACTAGATAGATTTAGAAGTTAGCCATTTTAGAGCAATTCTCGAATGACTAATGAGGCACCATTTTATTTTATTCCAGGATTATTTCCCTTTATAAAGAAATCTCGCT
>JBCEWB010141445.1:0-10926 GCA_039654565.1 Peronia peronii | reverse complement strand
TTTCCCCCCCCTCCTCCTTCCCCCCCCCCCCCCCCATATCTTCTTTAAGCCAGAGAGTGTCACATTAAATGATGTGTTTGAGTGCTTTTCTTCAGCAAGATTGTATTTAATAGAAACGTTTACTTACATTTTATCTCTCGCCATTTTTGGCCACCTAAGCATTCATGGTTTATATATTTTAGATCTATATGCTCCTAAATGTCTGTCCTCTTACAGGTCCCACCCAGGCAATATTGGAAGATTTTGTGCGCATGCTGTGGGAACAAAGGGTTGAGAAAACTGTCATGCTGACCAATTTGGTGGAAGAGGGGAAGGTAAATTGTTTTAATGTTGTGTGATTTGTTGTAAGTCATATTGTCATGTTGGGATTGTTGCTAGACTTGGTCTTTGAAACTTAAATCTTAAAGGTAACCATCACGACTTTTCTGAATTTACAGCAATGAGCTGAATTTCTAGACTGCTTTTTTTCCCTTTTTTATCACCTATTTTCTTGTTCATGCACTATGATAGAATAGTGTTTTGAAAGATGTGACATTTCCTGTAATAAAATTCATATTATATGGCCTTAGAGTGACACAGTGATTAGTTCATCCGTAATATTTTGAATAAAAAAGTTTATGGTTTCACACCATTCAGCATATTGACAAGACTGATTGTTTTCTCTATTCATCCATTGCTTCTGAGTCCATTTTCCAGATTATTGAATATATTGACGGCATTGTTAACTGAGCAACTAAAATGTATATTTAATTATTATTAAGTTATGGAACTTCTGTATTCTTTGCCACCCGCCACTCTCAGCTTATCCCACCTTATCGTGTTTTATCACCCGGCAAGCACCACATCAAATCTGAAATAAATGTCAAAAGTAAATTGCAATAAATCAGGTTTTCCTTTATACTGTAATGTATTTAAACACATTTTTTTCGGTTTGTGAACTGTGTCCTGTCAATTGTGCTGTAGATAAATGTTATGTATTAATATTCAAAATGGTCAACTTGTTTTTACAGATGAAATGTGAGCGTTACTGGCCAGAGGAGGGTGAGATGGATGTGGGAGAGATCAAAGTCAGACTAACAACCACTCAAATCTTTGCTGACTACACCATCCGTACTCTGCTGCTCTCTAAAGTAAGAATGTACCATCTGAAATTATTCCCATACTGTTGGCTGCCTGTTGAATATACTCTAGTGTTTGAGGGCAAGATGACAAGATCTGGAAAGTTAGGCTATTGTTTTATGTGCAAACTAACTATGGTATATTGGAGTTTGAAAGGGTAAACTCTGAAACATAGGATAGAACAATTGTCAGTAAATTACCAATACTGAACAATAAATGCACCATTAGACTTTAAACCAAGCTTGATGCCAAAATAAAGCAGTTCTTTGTAACGATTAATAATGATGATAAACAAATAGCACTTTTTTTAGTTTGTTTTTGTTTAGGTTAATTCTTTTTATGTATATCTTATTTCGAGGATATGATTTAACAATAACTTAAGATTTTAGCACAGTAGTGAGAAAGATTCACACAAAGACATCAAAGATTTCATATCTCAAATTGTAGTGGTGAACAAAAGCAAGTCATTTCTTACCATAGTATTGTTACACAACAGGCTGGCGCTCCAGTACAAAACATGACCCAGTTTCACTTCACCAGCTGGCCAGATAAGGATGTCCCTCGAACCCCCTGGGGTTTGGTAGACTTTGAGCAACGAGTGGCTTCCCTTCCCACAGACAAACCTATCGTGGTCCATTGCAGGTAGGGGTCAGGGAGAGACTGTCATGTGGAAATTGTATTCCCATTTTTCTATCACTAGCTTATTTATTTTCTATTTACAATTGTGTATCTGTTATAATTCAAAAAAAAAAAAAATCATATGTCCTTTTCTCCCTAACATAGATAGATGCCATCATGAAGGCGAAACAAGAGCCTTCAAAGAAACTTTTTAAAGAATAAAAATTAGTGTAATGAGATACATGTCATGCCACCAGTCTTTTGGTTAAAATTGTTCTGCCCGACTTAGAATATTGATAGCTAGTGAATGGAAATGTTAAACATAAAATGTGAGATTTCTTTTCTTGGAAAGGTCATACAGTATGTTATCATTATTTATTGAATTTTACCCCTCATATCAATAGAATATGAACAACTCTCAGCATACTGTATCCCAAGTGAGGAAAATGTGACCAGTGCATTCCTGGTGGTCGAGTAAAGCTGGTGTCCAATCAAAAAATAAAAATAATTTTGAGTCCAACTTTGATAAGCCGTTTCATTTTATACAGTCTAATAGAAATTTCAATTTACATTTAACAATTATAATTTTAGTGCTGGCGTTGGTCGGACAGGCACGTTCATTGCCCTGAGAAATGTGATGAGAGAGGCTGAGGACACGGGCCGAGTGGATTTCTTCACTACAGTGCAACGTCTGAGAGTGGATAGGATGAACATGGTGCAAACTGCTGTACGTATATCATGAGTGATATATATTTAATTTCCTGACTAACAATTCCATTTTTGTCCTTGTATTTAGTTCAATTTACCATAGCCACTTACACAGTGTAAGAGATTTGTCACTAGTTGGATCCCGACACACATCTTCCTGTCAGAATTTCCATTTCCCATTGCTCCATAAACTTAGAACTGCCGACCACCAACGAAACCATGAAAATATTTTGAAATAATCTGTGTAAGGACTGTCGACATGAGGACTACAGTCATCATCATGGGAGGACTGCACCAGATGCTAGACTTTATCTTTATGCAGTGAATGCGCTATGAGTTTGTGCTATGAGATTGTAATTTATACCGGGAAAGATGTTTATCGATACCATGTATTATTAGCTGCGCTTAGATACCATTTATGTGAAGAGTTGGCGATTCATGAACTGGCACATTAACGATCCCAAATATGCCTCCACATGATCTTTTATCTATCCTATCATTATAGATGTTCAATAACTATTTCATATACTGCATAAAAGTGTAAAATGTTTAGAAGAGTCTTCCCTCTATTAGGGATGATATTACCAAAAGTAACAGAAAGTTCTGAGCAGTTTAACCCTAAGTGCCAAGGGACCAATCTGTGCAAAAACCCACTGATTATATTTTGTACTGGAATCACTTTATGAGTAGCAAACATTATCATGGTAAAAATGTGCTCGCCTGTTTCTGCCTTAAGACCTAATTTGTCATTGCTTGACCATGGCTCTAAGGAAACAATTAGTTATTTCAGGGGTTTCTTCTGCACTAGTAGGGTTAATCATCAACATTCGTTTATCGACATAAGATATGTGGTACTGGTCAATAACATTCCGAAATACACCAGGCTGTAGTTTTATAATCTCCAGAATGGAATTCACCATATTAATCATGCAATGTAGCGCATTATCTATCCTTATGATTACGGAGGATCAGACGTAAATCTGTTATCATTTCTTAAAATGAGATACTAGTGAATCTCGGTGTCGGTTGCTGCATTATATGTGTCTTTTTACTCACCTTTGAAATGAACATATACAGATTGCATCTGGTATCATGTGTAAACAATGTAATTTTCAGTACATATCATTAATCAGGTTTGGTTCTCCAAAAGGCAATCTACTGATGCCAAATAAAATATGTAAGGAGAATTATGCTCAGTAACAGCATGAAATTTGTATCCACCATATGAGGGATAGTAGCAATATTGTTGTCTTATAAAACCACGGAACAGCACGGATTTCTGTATAATTCTCTGGCATTTTGTTCTGGAGACTCGCTGCTGTTCTGCATTGCTGGGATCAAGTATTGTAGCTATGTTCTTGTATTACCCCACCGTAGAAACAGTATGAGTTTCTGCACCGAGCCGCTCAAGTAGCCATACTGTGCATGGGGACAACAGTGACAGCCAACAATGTCCACAAAAGACTACAAGATCTGGAACAGCTGTTAGAGACAGGGCAAAGTTGTATGGAAACAGAATTCAGGGTAAGGCAATTAATGTTGGCTATTCATAATTATGTTTGAGAACACACATGTACATCAGTTCGCACTGAGAATATCTGCCAGAAGAGATTTTGATTTTTCTCCGACTTTGTTCTGAACCCAATATTAAATTTTCATATTCTCGTTTTAAATACTTTATAAATGATTACATGGAAGGAAACTATGATGAATGTTTTTGTGTGTGGAAACCCAGGATATTTGCAACATCTGTGATGACGACAATGAAGGCCCAAAAACCGAGACTACAGACGAGGAGCAGAAAATCTATAACAATAGCGTGGCCATCTCTAACAGACACAAGAATCGCTTCGGTAATATTTTGCCAAGTAAGTGATAACAGAAGCAAGGACTCTAAGACATCAATGTTATTTACAGATTTGCTCTGGGTAATTTTTCATTCGTATTTAAAATGGCATGGTCCAGAATAATTCCGTATGATGTGGAAAGGGAAAGGAAAGGGGGCTGGGGTGGGGGTGGGAGATGAGAGCAGGAAAAAAAAATTAGAGACAATTTATGACCAGAAAACGTATCTGTAGGATGCCATAATGCGAAAGCTAATGGTTGCAATGTAAAATTCCTGTCTGAGAGCATTGTTCTTATTTTTGTCTTACAGAGAAAATCTACAGAGTAAATTTATGGTGTGAAACTGAGGCGATGGGAGATTACATCAATGCTGTCTTCATTCAGGTCAGAATAAAAGTATTTTCTTTCTCATTTTAAATCATCATATTCTTGATGACGACATGAAAACAAACACCAGAGTATGAAATATTTAGCAGACATTCAGATCTACATTATTTGACCAAAGGGCCAAATTGTATCTTCGTCTCAAGATAAATGCATTTTTATATAATAATCCTAGGCAAGTGGTGCCATACAAAAGTTTGAGATAGCTGGGAAAGTTAAGGATGGACAGAATGTCTGAGCTCTATTATATGATACTGCCCAAACCAATTTTATATGAACCGTTCTAGCTTTAGAAAAAGAACACCTCTGGACTGTGCATTTTTTTTCTTACTCGCTTTCAAGGATCTTATAGCATAGTTTGTATGACTTCAAACAATTATGTCATTTTACATAGCCCTAAACCTCTGTCCTGATCTCATACAGAATACATGAATTTCTGTACTCAGTACGAGAATAATATATATAATAATGTGCCCAGAGCTTCACCAAGCTGGACCAGTGGATTCTGACACAGCTGCCATTGCCCACGACAGTTACTGATTTCTGGAGGATGGTCATTCAACGTGAAGTTTCTCTTATTGTAGCTTTCGATGTGGAACTGGAAAATCGAAATATGGTAATCTGTTATGCAGTTTTATATGGACATCATTAGCTGCGTTCCTGTTTGTTCAAGAAAGTTCACGCCAGATGATAAATTGACATGATTTTAGAATAAATAACTGATACTTTGTGTGACAGATGAGATACGTTCCTTGTTCATGCGTTTCATGACATATGTAGTTTAAAAATGATTATGCTACTTTCGATAGTTATGAATGTCTTTCACTGTGATCTTTGCTTCAGTGTAGCCCATGTCGCACTGATGGGTATTACATTATCAGTCTAACTCAGTCGCTCGACAGACTTGCTTGAAATTCTCTCGACATTGTTGTCCAGTGATGATTGACATACCCAGAGAAAGCAAAATATGTAACTAGACTGTTTCAGTGTGTTCTTCCTGGCAAATTGAGAACTGTAGAACTTTCCATGAACTTTCCAGACAATCGGTGAATATCTACCCGAGGAGGGGACCAACGCAATCAAATGTCCTCCATTCAACATTGAAGCTGGGCCGGTCATGAGAGGCCATCAGTTGGAGTGGAGGAAAGTCCTGATCACAGCAGACAATAGAACAGATCAGGGGAGGACACTGTGCATTAGAGTGAGTTTGTGCAATATCACAGGCCTGGGGCTTTTGTTTGATGATGACAAAATAACATAACACTTTATTGTCCTTTAGCTGTACATTGATCAATAGAAATGAACCTCACTGTAAGACGTGTATCGGTCTATAAGGTGTGGAATACAACTAGTAAAATGAACCCAACACAAATGGCAAGCATAAGGTGGAGACATCCAACCTTTTCTTTTTCTTTTTTTCTAAACAATGAATGTCTCTTCGAGAAGGAAGAAAAATGTATATTTTGCTCCGTTTCACCTCCAATTTCTTTCTTTTTTTTTTCTGAAAGCCAAAACCTCTGGTATATTTTTTGTTTATACTTTTTTTTTTTTTTTAATCTTGTTTGTTCATTGTTCTCTCTGTTTATTTTTCGTGCATACCAACAAAATATCTTATACATATAATAAAAAAAAGCATGCCCTCCTGTCCTTATTTGAATGCAGTAAAAATAAAAATGTCTCCGCTGCTGACCCATCAACAGATTGGAGACGAATACAGAGCCAGACATCTGAAGGTCAAGATGACAGATCTTGACCCTGCTGAAATTTTGGCCCTGGCTTCAGAAATCAGGTCGTATAGACCCACTGGAGAAGCAAGGACAATCTTCATGTGCAGGTGAATACATTTTGATGGTGTCTTTTGTTGTTGTTTGTTCATTTATTTATTTTGTTTTAATTTGGTAATAATCACTATCAATAAAGATAGCTATTATACATAGCTTCAAGGAAATGGTTTTGTGATGAAAAGTATAAGCTGATACTGATAAATCATGGGGAAAAGAATACTGAGTGATTCAAGTTAGATTTTACGACATTCATATTAATAAAATAGCACATATATCATAAATACATATATACAAAGAGGCATGTCTAAGTACCAAAGCTGGTTTTATGGCCTGAATTTGACCAGTTGTTAGCAGATCTACATTTTCTGCTGTTAAAGGTGTTGCGTCAGATCTGACAATGGAGTTTTTGTTACGTATTATTTCAGCTCACCGTGAAAACAACATAGGGTTTATGGCTATGCTGAAGAAATGTGTTGTCAAGATATACTATTTCAGAGATCTTAGTATGTCAGTTCTTTAGGCAGAAAGACAGAGATGTAATTGCATTTTTTACTTCAGAAGTGGAGACTGGAGATAGTGATCATTTGTTATTGAATGTTATGAAACTGAAATTCTTTGAGGGCACGGGCATTTATTGTATCGTTGTGAGCCACGATTTGGCTTCTCTATCACATAGTCCCAGTTGAATATAGATGTCAATGACGTTTTATATGAACAGAGACAGTCAGTTATGTTTCAAAAAGTTGTAAACAAAACATTTGAATTTGCTGGACTTGTTTGTTTCAGAAATGGTGCTGACCACAGTGGTCTGATGTCTGTGGTGTTGCTGCTGTTGGACAGGATGGACAGTGACCATCGCCTGACGGTACCACTTGTGGTTGGTGCTATCAAGGCCATCAGGCCCCAGGTTATTCCTACACTGGTGAGTTTTCACACACACACACACATGCGCGCACGCGTATTGTGCTGACATGGATACGTTACTGAACAGATTTTATAACCATTATCTTATTTTAATGTTTGTTCTCAGATCACTTTACTGCAGTGATAGATCTGGGGATTAGATCATACATAAAGTTGGACAGAGAGATAATTTTAAAAAAGGCAAAATTCCCACCAGCATTAAAGATCAAGAAAGTGCTTCAGATTAGGCACGACCTGTCAGTAAAGCTTGGAATGATTTTGTTATTCTATTATCCTCACATTAAAGAAAAACAAAATGACCAGTTTTCTTTAATAGTACAAATTAAGAGTCCAACAGTATTTTCAGCCGGTGTAAAACCAACTGGAAATTCTAGGAAGTGATCATTCCGAAAAAAAAAAAGATTATCAGGTTTCTTGTTTTCTCTCTCGGCACTAGAATGTTCTATTCAAATAAAAGTAAAAACCGATTTTATACATACTTCTGCATACCTTTCAGACGGCAGTAGATCAGCTATCGTCTCCTTCACTCAGAACTTACGTAATATAACATATATATTTTTGTCATGTTCTAGGAGCAGTACAATTTACTGTATCAAATTCTCCGGCTGTACAGTGAAAACATCACCATTTACAGCAACTTTTGAGACATGCCAATGGCTGGTGAACCGGACGTTAACTCATTCGATGAGCATGCCAATCTGATGAAAACCTGACTAAACACAACGGCAGTACTTGAGCCTTTGGTGCTATCATCCAAACAGTAAACAGTGACAGGTCCATGTCCATAATGACCTACTGAAAGAAGCAGCGAATGGCTATTATTTCATCTCCAAGCCAAATTTACGGCTAAAAGGAAATACAATTTACCCAAGACCTCAAACGTTTTACTACTTTTAATTAAACTGATTTGAATGACATAACAAATATATATATATCGTTTTAGTGTTCACAGCCAAACAATGCATGACATTTTACACTTTACATTTAATAAAACTGTTTTCATTAACTTATACATTTTTCTCATTTTAAATTTAAAAAAAAATATGTTCACATCTAAATAACGCAACACATTTTAACACTTTATTTGTTTTATTTGATTTTTGGCCATGAATGTTGCTTTAATACTTGATGGTTTCTTATTGATCTACAATATGTTAGGTTACTCTCCTAGTCAGCTGATGATCATCTTTCTTAACACAATATGCAAACTATTCTTATATCTGTGATATGAAGACCATTAAAATTTTTCTTCTTTATCATCTCGCCTGACACACTTGGCAAGGTACACACCTAAAGAGCTCAGCTATATACTGAGTTAATTTCAATACTTCAGTCCTCTATTCCTCCTCACATTTCCATCCAGAAATCTCACCCACATAATCCATAGCTTTTCCCATAATCTCTTTTTATAGACACCAACCTTTAAACTTAAGTAATCCATGTTATTATCTGACTTTTCAGTCTCTTCTTACTCCATCTCCTTTCCTCCAAAGAGTCCATCTGTCGGTACCTGACAGCTATGTACTCTTGCATGTTCTGGCTAGAGTATTCAGCGAATTATCTCAAGCCAAAAGATATGCCCCTAAGTTTAGTGACTACTCTAGTTTCAGAAATACATGAGTTCTGTTATAAAAATGATAACTTTGCTTAGACAGTTTTAAGGATATGTGCATACACAACTGCAATATCACATGTTACCCCCATCAGTGAAATAGGTTGCTCATCTATCTGTTGTTTTTATTTGATCTATAAAAAACACACGTTGCGCATCGTCTTTGTTCATTTGTATACTTTTAATCTGTAGATCTGAAGAGTGACACAGAAGTGACAAACTTTTCTAATAAAGCTTGTTTGATGTGAAAATTAAGGTTATTCTATGTCAGTAAACATCTCCATTGCCTCAGCACAATGTCATTATTTACAGAATTCAGTCAGCAATTCTATATTTTTTTTTTGCATTCGAGTTTCTCTCAGGTTTGCTGACAATCATTTTTATTGTTGACCATTTTACCGTCCAGCACTGTATTTTCATGTTTTTTATGCTTTGTTAGCTAAATTAACTTTATTACATTTTTGGTTATTTTCAATTTATTTCATGCACTTATATCTTGTCTTTTTTTTTTTTTTACAAGATTCTCTGCTGCCCCGACAACGCAGTGCATAGAAATTTAATTATTATGACTATTGGATGTTTATTAGCATATTTTATTCATTAGATCAACAAGCGGACTTATGTTCTTTTCTAGTTATTGATAGTGGATATTGCCAGTAAATATTACTTACGCATAATTTATATAAAAATATAGAGCATTCCACTTAAATTAAAGTCACAGAGTTTATCTTTAGACCTTCGTCAGATAAAGGCCAAACTTTAATGTACCCATAATGTCATTGTCCTATCCATGGTGTATCTGTTAATGGAAAATTATTCAAAACTGCCCATCCATTCTCCTAATAATAAAATGTTCCTCAGTGACATAACTAATCGTTTCACAAAAGAATAAATAAGCTGTTTACGATTATGGCAAACCTGAAAAGAATTATTTTTTTTTCTTTCTTACAAAGCCTTTCAGCCACCCAAAGGGAGCTATCTCGGCTGATTATTAGGTCGAGTCATTTCCTTCCCTACCCTTTCTTTGTGGTAGGCCCGCGTTTCCCTAGGTAAGAGCTTGGGGATTTATATAAAGAACAATAATAATGATAATAATCAAGAATAATATTGAGAACAGAGAAAATAAATAATAATAATTTTACAAAATAAATAGATATATAAATAAATAAATACATGAACAATAATAAAAAGAAAAAAAAAGGCCTTTGCTGCACGAGGATGTGGCGGGAGGGGAATGGCGTTCCTCCCCACCGCCGTTTACTACATGGGCAGGTACTTATACATTAACTCCTGGCAAATGGAGGGCCTTACAAAATGATCCATGCCCTTGATCAGCATTGACATTCTGCAAGTGCAGGCTCCATCAAAAGGATATTTGTCTCTCTCACCTCCCATATGGGCCACTGTGGGGTGTATAGTTAGTTCAGCCCGATTCTACGGACCATTCTCTAGACAAAGGAACAAATCTGGTCTGGAAAGAATTACTTTCTCCAAAAGGTCAGCACTATGATGATATTTAGCATCATTAGGTCCATTCATTTACAGTTCCGTTTTATTTCGTGTTTATCAATCTCCATTCTATATGTCGTTATAAATAAGAATATGTTCAGGGACAAAGGTATAAAACTCTCCTCCTGCCGTTTACTGTAAACATCTTTATTATGGCGGTGTTTGCCGTGGGTTAAGTCTACAGAGGGTTTCAAACTGATGACAAACAAAGCTGGTATGTTGACACCAGAATCGTTTCGGTTTTGTTTTTTTGGTTTCTTTTGCTTTTTGCCTTCTTGATTTTAAGCCAAATAAATCTGTAAAAACCCAATCTTTTGTGTTGACCAAGAGTTACCACTTTTGTTCAAAATTTTCTATCTATCTATCTATCTATCTATCTATCTATCTATCTATCTATCTATCTATCTATCTATCTATCTATCT
>JBCEWB010141434.1:0-10929 GCA_039654565.1 Peronia peronii | reverse complement strand
TTTCTGTTGTGATTTCTCCACCATTGTGTTGTCTCATCCGCATTCACTGCCTGATCGCCACTTATTACATCACGACAGACACCCTTCAACATCCAGGAAGAAAGTTCGTGACAGAAACAGAGAAGGAATTTCTACGGTGAGGCACGGTTCGATTCTGTTGGCCATAGCCACGTAAATCAAGAACAATAAAATTGACTTCATAGCATGATATGAAATATCGCAATACATTAAAAATCTGCGGCCAAATTCTTGAAATAATCACTGATCTGTCTTTTGGAAGTTGTATTTGGGAGTAAAATGCATTCCTAGGATATGAATATTTAAGGAATGAGATTAGTTTTGTTTTGTTGTTGTTTTTTTTTTTTACAACTATAAAATGTCACTTACTATTGGCTTAGTACATGTCCAGATTATGAAGTTATATGTACTATTTGTTCAGAAACATGGACGTGCTTCAGTTTTGTGTGTACTTTTATATTTTGCCAACGTCGTTATTCTTGTTAATCTTCTAACATAATAAATATCTGTTGCTTGTTGACCGCAGTAGCTTTTCTCAAATCAAGAACCAAATAAATTCGTTATGATGTTCACTGTCGTGTCACTCACGACTCAGTTATTACCCAACACTAAAGTATGTTTAATATTTTTTTAATATAAATCTGTATAGTATGCTCATTCTTTTTTGCCGAAAATTAGTTTTTATGTAAAATCTTCCCTTTTTTCACAGTTGCAAAAGATTCTAGAAATGTAATACGTCGTTTATTTTTTTCCCCTTTTGTTTTGTTGGTTGTGGGTTGTACGTGTGTTGCAGTCCTAACCGCACGCTTAGCTTTAACCGCACAGTACTCTTCAAAACCCTGTTTTTTTTTCATGCAGTTTGAATTTCATAATATTTTTGCTCATTACTAGTAAGTATAAGTAGCCTACGTACTGGGTATTGTTTAAAAATTTGTTACGAATTTAGTATATTTTACATTTCTGTTGTTTTGTATGAATGATATCTCCCGGTCGGCATTTTTTTGTTGTCGACCTTTGACCTTGAGGCATTTTTTTGTTGTCGACCTTGGACCTGAGTGAGGCTGTGGGCGAAAGGACTTCCCCAATCCTTGGCCCAAGAGCTGGAGACGATAATGGAGCCCAAGTTAAAAGAAACAAGAAAAACGGTCAAAAGCTTACATTTCTATGGTATGACGCCATCTCGAGTTAGGTTTATTCTGATGGATTTTAGTGGTTGACTGTTTGTGAAATACAATTTAGTGGCGAATGTGGGGCAAGATGACCATACTTTGTCATGTCTCCAGCTAGTTTTCGGGGAATCCAGGCCAGAGCCAAAAATGCATTTTCCAAATGAAAGTAAATTTTTAGAACGTAATTTTCAAAAGAAACGTTTGAAAATAAGTTGAAGAAGGTTGCGAAACATTTGCATTTAAATATTCTGTATCTAGGCGTCGTGTGTTCTGCTGATAGAATTAATAATTTACAGATGGCCTTTGTTTGAAAGTCATCTAACTTAAATTTCCTGTTCAAAGAGAATTAATTTAATTTGTAAGTGACGGATGACAATTCGGCAACTGGGGATGTGCATGGGAGCCTTGAAAATGTGTCACGGTCACAAGGACAGCATCCTAAAAGAAAAAAAAAGAGTAGTCTACCGTATTGCTTCGAATAACCCAGCTGGTCTAGTCTGATATTTTTATTGGTATTTTGTTAAGAAAAGATTTAATTAAAAAGCAGCAGCAGTTACATAAACATTAAATTACTGCATGTTTATTTTTATTTTTAATTTATTTCTAAATTGCAGGAAACTAAACGCGACAGGGCACCACACTTGGCAGACGAAGATATGATAGGCTTCTACAGATTCTTGCCAAACCATTGTCAGAACGGGCGAAATCACATGCTGATGATGTGCTATATTGAAAGGTATTTTCCTGAGGATGTAAAGAATTTTTAGCTTTGATGAAATAGGAACAGGTGCACAATGATTATATTAGGCAGAATGGCCGTGGGTTTGTTAGATGCGCTCACAATCATATCTCTTTCGAGCCTAGCAGTTGTGCCATTTAAGTAACGACCCGGACGCTTTGCATTTAGTGTTCTGGTGAAAGTTACTCCTAATTCTCACTTCAAAAGAGATGTAAACGAGTACCTGGCTTTTGAGCTGGGAGGGGAGGGGACTCAGAGTGCTGCTACTAACAATCACATTATTGTGTATCGTCATTGCTTGAGTTTTCACCAGCTTGTATTTTCGCCAGCCAGTGTGTTTTGCCCACAAATGTAGTGTTAATGAGTTGTTCCATTAGGCTAGCGAAACCGGCACGACCATGATATATGTTTTGTACCACATTGTATTAATTTATTGTATACATTGTGTATGCTGTTCTCTGCATATTTATATATTTTTATTAAAGGAGGGTGGGCGCGTCCTGGAGGTGATTTTTTTTATTATTAAGGATAGACTATTTTAACCTTTTCCATCGAATTCGGCATGTTCAAATTACAGAAAACAGTGAAAAAAAATCGACTTTTTTATTCGGTTGCCATGGCAACGCCGCCACATTGGATTTTAGCGTCTCTAAATTGACTGATTTTAAAATCTATCTCCTCCGTCAAATTTCAATGGAAATTGATAAAACTTGGTGAACATATTGTTTGACATAATATCTAAAACAATACACATTTTCAGCCTTCTTTATGAAATAAAAAATTTTCTAGATATTTTTGAAAATGCCATGTAGCAAAAAAACAAACAAACAAATTTCATCGTTTTTCATACTAAAAACCCATTTTTCTCTAAAACTTACCAACCGAATGGGCCGTGCATATTTAAGTTTTTTAGTCTTGTTATGAAAATGATGTATACAAAATTTGGTTAGAATTGTTTTCGAAACAAAAAAGTAGATAGCAAAAAACTGTAAAAACCTGGTTTTGAGAAAAACGTGTTTGGAGTTCTTTTTCATCGAAAAATGGAATTGGAGAATTTTTTGTTCGGCTTTCAGCCTCAGGACAGCACTATTTATATACTAGCCCTCTCTGCCAGACTTCTGCGTGTCTTGTTGCCGTTTTTCGGCTTTCTGGGCGCATCTTTTCTCGAATTTTGCTCCCTCCCCCCTCCCCCTCCATCATAATAAGGGCTCCCATAGAGTCACTTCCGTGTTCTTGAGGGCCTTTATGTGCCCCCATATCTTTTGTTGTGTAGACCAAGAGTGTCTTCACCTTTGCTATGGCATATAGTCTACAACTGAGCTCTGGAGCACCAGAAAGAAAGGAAAATTTCACGATTTATAAGGACGTGGAAATTCATTTTAGAACGCTAACACTGATAGTCTGCATGATCAGCAATTTTTTTTTTCGCCTCATAGTGGTCATCCAATGTCCACTCCTGGTACTAGGGTTCATGATATTGCTAGAAGAGGTCGTAATCAAGTGTCTTATGCACTTTTTGCCTATATATAATCATATAGCGATGATCTACAACTGCATGTAGTGGCCAGATGGAGCCAAATCCTGGTTGACAGTAGGCCAGGCCTACCATTGAATGACCATTGGTCAAACACGTTAGAATGGACGTTTATACGCATAAAAGGCAGGGCTTTTAAGAGAAAACAAAAACCCAAAATCGCATTTTTTTAGCAAAATCCGTATTTCAGGACAACGCTGGACAAAGAAGAAAAAGCAATTAACATACCAGATACCAAGCTCTTCCATGAGACTTTCTAGCCGTTTCTTTGTTTCCTCATCATCTCTCTAAAGGGAGGAGACCAATACATGTAAAGATATTAACATACAATACCATTATTAACACTGTCACAGAAAGGATCTTGGCTACCAATTTCAAATTTATTGTCATGATTTGACCTTAAATGTTAACAAAATCAGTCTACATGTCAATAACTGTGAACAGAGTTTATCTGAATATCGCGGATGGTATTGATTACTGCCGTGACCGATATTTTACAAATTTTACAGGATAGCAAAAAAAAAACTTCTCCATTTCCATAGTTTTGCTCCAGTCACTTTCAAACTTTGTGTGACCATTATTTTAAGCCCCACATTTATGTGTATACAATGCAACGCTTTGTATCTGTACTAGTTTGGGCTGTAGAGGATTTACGACATTTGCAACTTGTGAAATTGTATTTTGATTACAGCCGTAATGACACTTGGGTCTCACAAAACGGAAAATGTATCATTGATTTAGAGCCGTAAATGACATCTATGGCAACAGTAAAACCAAATTTTGTGAATGTTGAGTAATGTTGATGTGGAATCTTGAGCACTTACGGTTCTTATCAACTGAGGTGTGATTTCATGAATGCACAAGTGCCCGCAGACTGGCTGGGAAATACAGTATTACTGCAAACTTCTGCCAAAGAGCATGTCATGAAAAAAATTAAATAGCCTTTGAATTTCCTTTTTTTTTTCTTTATTTACAGGTACTGTATTTTGAGTTTTTGTACTTCATCTCTATTCTTCGGAGAGAGAGATTAAAATCATATTTTCATATAAACGTGAGTTTGCTGGCTGCTACAACAAATATAAAGCATCTACACATGGTAAAGTCAACATAGACAAAGCCTTCATCCTACTGTTATGCACTGACAACAAATCCTAAAGTTGCATTAATATAATGTGGAAACGGCCTTTGAAATGTTTCAAAAGCGAAAAAGAGTCCAGTTCACCAATATTTTAGTTGAGCAATAAAAACAAATTATAACATTGGCCAGGAACTATAAACATTCGTATTTGTACAGAGCAAAACGAACTTCGAACAGATTAACCCTTTCTATGGCCTTTGATTTCTTTCTTATTAATTGCTTCACTGCCTTTAGAAATACATAGACATGATTTCATTTGAGAATTTAATAAGATGAGAGGTGCATATTAACTGTGCTAAACATTATTAGGGATTTTGTTGCAGATCCTTCAGATTCTGCTCATCCAGTATAATGTTCTCATCACACCTTTTGGTCTTGTACTTATTTGTTTTGTATTTGTACTTTTGGTTGGTTTCCATTTCTTTGCTGTAAGTTCGGTTAGAACCAACTGTCATACAACAAAATCAATGACATGCAATACTTCATACTTAACCCCTGTTCTCTTTATCTTACAGTAAAATTCTGAATCTGACCAGATGTCGCACACATATCGTTGATGTAACCCCGATCAAGCTCATTCACCTTTTAGTAGGAACGTTTATGTTCAGAGGCTCAAATGTACGTGTCCGTGTTGCAGTGGTGTAAATTTCAAAGTGTTTACAGATTTGTTAGATATAAGACTCAATCCTGACTACTTCATTTTGGAAATGTGGTGCCAGTTTGAGGAACTGTTTGCATCTGTGACGGCAGTATGCTGCTCCTTGCATAAAAACATGATGCTGAAAATGCATGAACACACTTAAGACTTCTCATTCCTGCTTTCAGGGACTAATGACAGTCGATGCATTGGCCAGGTGATGACATGTGGATGCCATAATAGAGGATACTGGGAAAGTATTATAATTTGATATGTTATTAGTTTTTATATCTTTTTTGGCCGAGAGGGGACGTACATTTTCTTACCATCAACTTCAGTTCAGAGGGTCCTACTTTCTTCTATTTCTCGATGCTTGAGGCAATGGCTATCTGCCATTCGTGACCCATTCGCTTACTGTCTCCATCTTTTCAGAGTCCATGGCTATTTCACTTCCTGGTTGGAAAATCAGCAGAACCAATCATCCAATTTTTTACATAGCAACAGGAAGTCAATATTTTCTTAAATGACATCTTGAGCCATATCACAGGATTGTGGTGGGCATTTGATATCCATTAGTGTGAGCTCAAGCTGATCTCCCGAAAGTTATGAATTCATTAAGTCTTTCAATCGACCAGTCAGTGTAGCTTTGCCATCCATAGTTACCATTCCTTGACCTTCTCATGAGTGAGACATAAGTGCTTCAGTTTCTGCTCATCCAGTATAATATACTTGCCACGAGTTGGTCTTAGATTTTTATTTGTTCTGCTATTTTTGGTCGTTTTCCAACTCTCTGGCTATGTTCAGTTAGAACTGACTGTCTTCATAGTCATAGAACAAATCAAGCGCTTATCTTGACAATTTCCCCCATCATCTGCTGATTTCTGATCTGGGATTGGATTGTGCACTTTCTGATGAAATTAGCCTATTTCGTGTCCTCTTCTTTTCGTTCTTTCAGTTTTACTGAAGGGAATATTGCTTTGGCTTGGCTTGCGTTCGATCTTGAAGATGGCCGTAACACCGAAGTTCTTTTTATCACAGTGACCAGGAGTCCATCATAGGATCCTATTTGCTGTTTTATAGTGTTGCAGACAGCCTCGGCGTTGACATTTTCTGTGACATCCGAAATTTTACGAAAGCATGGCTTTTCCGTGACCCGAATCTTCTTCTCTAATTCAGCAGTCAGTGTTGAAGGTTCACATGCAAAGAAGAAAACAGAGATAATCAATATATATTACAGATACTCTTGTCTTTATAGATTGGCTTTAGTCTGTCTCAGGCTGAAGAAATTTGAGCAATTCTGGCAGTGATTTCTGGTTTGGACGATTCGTCGGAGATGATTGTTCCAAGGCATTTAAACTGGAGTACACGACCCCATGGTTAAAAATAGAGTATTTACCTATTTTGTCCAAGGTGGCCTCAAAGGAAACAAAAGGTTCTTCCTCTGCACTCGAAACAAATGAACACCATGAATCACCAAACTGACTGTTTATTCTATCCTATCCTTGAATGTTGACGACCACTAGGCACTGGAACTTTTTGCACTCTTCCTGGTTCTTGGACGTTCCGAGACAAGCTGTCAATAATGTTGTTCCCCCATCATTTTGTCTGTGTTCCTCTCCTTCACCCTCCTTCCACTGTTCCTTGTAAAACAGGCTTTACAAGACCTATTGATCTCATTAGGTGGCCTTATCATCCCATTTTCGCTTTTCACTGTGGTCACCAGGCCTTCATATTGTCCAGAGGCTTGCCTTAATCTAGTCCGGACCGCCAACCTGGTGTGAGATGCTAGGGATCTTGCTAAAAACATCCAAACTGTATTATGTTCCATCAATCCAGTAGTTTTTCCTCATCTTTTACAAGTAAATACTATGTTTGACGAATTCATTTGGTGCCTTGTAACCAGTTTCCATGGCTTAAAATCATCTTCATTATTTCTTTGATTCACAGGACAAATTTCATTCATGATGCCACTCGCCACGGCATTGATCATCATTCATGCTATTGGTATTTGGAATTAGGGGAAACTGATGTCAACCGGCTTGACCAGCTGACTGAAATCGTTGCTGTGATTGTTACAATTTCGTCAGTTCTTCGTTTCTTAGTGCCATGTTACACAGGCATACACATTCCAAAAGTGCTCGCTGCTCATACGCATAGACATAAAGACACTTCCCCCCCCCCTCTCCCCCGTCCCCCATTTTCCTGTTTTCCGCCCTTCATCACAGACACATACATTCTAGCGGGCATTGTATGCTCAAAATTGAACCATTGGTTCTTATTGTGATTTCTGTCAATATCCATGAACTCTGTTGTAATTTACTTAAGCCACGTCTCAGAACATCATGTGTAAAGCATGAAATTGTGACCAAGTGTAAGATATCTGTGTCCTCTGTGATTATCAACTTGTGCTCATATCTGTGTAAACACTAGTGTATCTCAACTTTACGTTGCACATCATCCTGAGCTGCGCACTAATGCGCACTCACTAGCAATTATAAATTGAGAAATTTAATAAATCTGTGTTTCGATTGGTTTGTACTGCTGGAAGAATATTCACTGATTCTTGTAAACTGGTCTCCATCTCAATGAAAATCACTGCCTAATTAGTCGATCGATAATATACCCTTAATAATCAGTTTTCAAAAGACCTCCTATGCGGTTTGACCTCAACATAGCATAACAAAGGTGTCTTGTGCCGTAAGTGCTCTATTACCTGTATAGAGAATGTTTCAGTGTGAACCACGTTGTCATTTTATACTGTTGTAAGGAAGATAGGGTATCAGGGCGCTGCGGACTCACGGACCGGATGATAACTGACTCACCGTGTTGTCTGTCGGCATGAAAATAGGGAGGGTTGATTTGAGATCGCAACTGAAGATGTGATTTTGTTCTAGTGTGAATGCATGTATGTAAGGTATGAAAACACACACACACACACGCACGCACGCACGCACGCACACACACACACACACGGTTATCTGCTTTGTTCGACTTAACCTAACCTGAGTCCTCTTTGCTCAGCGCATTCACATTTTATCCAATACCTGCCGTTTCTGAAGGTTAGGATGAAATTCATATTTTTTCACGGCAGACAGCTGTGCGTCCCCTGTCAGTGTACATGTCTTATGAGTAATTCGTGAACCTGTCAAAAATTTGATTTCGTTGAAGAGAGTGAGAAAAGAGAGACGGCGAGAGATAACAAGACACATACAGAGAAAGAGAGAGAGAGAGAGCGCGCGAAAATGAGAGAGAAAGAGAGAGAGAGAGAGAAATTTACCTGCATTGGTTTTCTTTCAAGCTTTAACAGCATTTCTGTATACTCAACCACTGATATAAGTCTAGTGAAAGAAATAAAAAAATAAAAAATAGCGAGACATTGAAAATTATGAGACATGAGTTCAGAATACCAATAAATATTAGTTTTCTACATGAAATGAAGTTTTACTAGAGAAAGAAACTGAAAGTACATTGACTGAAAATAAGATAGATGTGCAAGAGAGAGTATGAGGTGATGATCTAAGAATGATAACAAGATGACAAAGAAAATGGAAAAATAAGCACATGAATAGTAAAGACACGTGCCTGTCTCTGTACAACATGGTCTGTTTATATAAGTCAAAGTATGCTCTTTCTCCCGTCAGAATGCCTCTGCTGTGAAAGGCCCACAAAAGAGTTTTCAAACTGGCATGGTCCAGTTTGCCATCGAGATCTCTGTCAAGACGCCTGGAACAAACGCAGGACGATAACAACAATAGTAATAGAGAACTTTTACATATTATAGTGCTTAACTCCGTACAGTATATGTTCTAAACACTTTAAATGTTATGGCATACTATTAACCCGATAGACCAGTGGAGACAATAATTATGTTCTCAGCTTCCCGGGAAGCAAACAGTACTTGATAGACGCCCAAATCTTGATGAGCACCCATTATAATTTGAGTCGAGTCAGAAAATGTGTGTAAAGTAAATGTTAGGATTCGAACCCGAAACTTTTCTTCCCATGTTAAACGATTCAACCACTGGACTACCGACATCACCATGGATGACTCGGATTATTCAATGAAAACTTTCTGGCTAAAAAATCCCGCTAAATTTCAATAGATCACAGACAGGAACATAATTATGTCAGATTTGTCATGAGCCTTGAACATAAGCATTTGTGACTCATCACGACGATTCGATCTTCAAGGTAGACCGGGCGGTTTCGAGCAAATGGGGCAGAAAGGTCAAAGGGAAAGGGGGGGGGGGGGTGCAAATGGTCGAATTTTGGATTTTTGCACCAACCTATTCTTTAAGCATCACTGCATCATGTAAACATATCAAAATATGGAATTAAACTGGAAAACTAGGTAAAAATCACTTTTTAAAATGTAGGGTCCGTTGTTAAGGAGATATAACGCAAAACTTTGAAAGCGAATTTCTCAGAATTTTGATTTCTCTCGACAACCGCGTGCAATAGCTTTAGATGTTCATAACTCCGTCAAATAATGTCATTGAGCAATGAAACTGGTGTCAAAAGATAGCTGAGAGATCACTCTTTCACACTGTATCACTCAATTTGACCAAAATGTACCTTGTGGACCGAACCGACATGATGCATCACATTTTGTTGACGAAGACTACAATAATCACAACTACCAGATACTGGTGATAATACGTCTTTTGACTCCTTTCCCACTCCCACCCCATCCTACTTTCCCTACACATACATACATGCACTCATATTCACACTACTTACACAAACACATACATGTACACATACATATACACAAACGAGCACACCGCATAAAGGAATCTGCCGTTCACAGTCAATCTGAGATGAAAGAATACATTTAGGACTATTCAAGAATGCATCGTGCAGAGGGTCACTTATTCTCACTCTCCCGGCATTTCTCCCTCCCACAATATTTTAAGATTTGGTTAACCAGGTAAGAAACCTGATTAAATAACCTGGTTTCAGAAGTGATATTCATTTTGACCCGATTCGACTTGCTTCTGTCTGTAGGTCTCGGCCTAATATCTGCCTCTCTTTGCCTATTATTTCACAATATAATTAATCCTAGGTCCAGGCTCGAACTTACTAGTTTCTTTCCTAGGTTGGCTAGATATGGTGCTGTGTTATGTTCATTGTGCGACAAATGATATGACCAGATCACAGACATGATCCGAATGGACCTTGACATCTGCGTCGAAGCCATAGACATAACAATATTGATCGTTCTTATGTGACGTCGCACTTCCGCGTCCGCCCACACTTTTCATTGTTTACAGTTACACGACAATTGAATTATGACGTCGCACTTCCGCGTACGCCCCCACGTCTTTGTTTACATTTACACGACAATGGCTGAAGAGGAAAATTGTTTGAACCCAACTTCGAAGGCTAGAGCTAGATATACATATTGAGTAAAAATCAATACCTTTACAACATCAGTGCAACGAATTGTTATAGCAAGTTAATTCTACCCGCCTTGTTTGCTGACCTTGTGGAAAACAGTGTGCGAAACCAGAATCTAGATTTCTAGATCTAGATGATTGCAGCACGACAATTCAAGATAGGCCTAACTTGATTGCAAACAGTATCATTTGTGGATTTAGTGTGTAAGTCTGGTCATGTTGCTATGATAGATCAGTAAATTATATCAAATAGTATCATATCAGAACCCCCGTTAAATGCTGAAAATCGATCTAA
>JBCEWB010141423.1:0-10929 GCA_039654565.1 Peronia peronii | reverse complement strand
ACTCTTGTGGTTGGAGAATCTTGTACGCAATGCTATAGTTGTCTTGCCTACATATTGTTTCTTGCAAAGCGTACATGATACAATCTAATTTCTCATATGATACTATTTAAAAACTGAGGTATTTGATCTTAACTGAACTACTCTTCAGATCTAAATTTCTTTTCTTGTTTGAACACTGGCGAGGGCAGTGAGCCAAGGGAGCTCTAGATGTTTATCTATTTTTTTCCTGACAGATCACTAATATATTCTTGAATGACAGATATATCTTGCACTACATAGCCATTCATTAACAGTGTTTTGTAGGGAGTTTCAGTAACTAAACAAGCATGTTGTTCTTTACTCTATATAGTAGGTCCTGACAGAGATATTTAGTATAATCATCTGTCATTTGTCAGATGCACTGTTGGTTGACATTGACAGGGTAATTTTCCTCCATTTGTTATGAAGTTCACCAGCCCTGCAAGCTTCATGAATTCTTATCCACTAAATTCACTGATGTCATCATTGAGAGAAGGTGGTGGTCTGCTTATCTTTTTTACCTCAGTCATGCCTTGAAAAATTGGCTCCTTATGGTCTGTCTCTTGGTTTTGTAATACATGATCTACATATCTATTTTTCTTTCATTTATTATTGATGCTGTCTTGAGAAGTACAGGTAAATATTCTGACAATTCTTTGCTGCACCTGACATGAACAGGAAGGCAGAGGTAAGCCCTAATCAGCAACTGAAAGGCCAAAAGACATTCAGATTTGATTCTTTACTCTTTAGCACATCAACTAATAATAAAAGGATCTGTCATTTCTGTCACTGACCTGTGACCCCTATACAATTTCTGGATGCAGGTGGCTGCTTTCATTCTAGTCTGCTGCAGTCTCTCCATCCACTGGTCATGGGACATCTGGTACTGATGCTTCTCTTCCTCCAAAGCAGTTGACAGTTTGTCTATCTCAGCCTGTAATTATCGAAAGTTCAGGTTCAAGGACTCACCTTATGATATACACGGCAATAATACTCTCATACTATGTGACCCACAACACCAAATGACAGCAAGAAAAACTGAAGAAAATGGGATAGGGGAGGGAAAGGGGGAGCAGCGACACTTCTCTATAAAAAAAGTGACTTTTAGTTTGGCCTAAGTGGGCAGGACAAAGACATGTAGCATTACCCTAATCTAGCCCGCTATCCAGTAGTTACGGCCTGTCACACCTCACTGAGCAAGCTTATCTGTCATTTGGAGGGCAGTATTTGGAGTGACAAATTTTAATTCTAATCATCTTTTGCAAAGCTATTTCACGCACTCAGAGATTAGAAAATGTATATACAAATGGCTACAGATTTCCACTTTCTAATATATAAAGTTTATGATAAAAACTCAAAGTTTTCTCTTTGAGTACTATAATTTGACTGTTTCTTTAGCCTTGTTGGAATTAGTAAATTCCATTATTGAAGGAAAAGTAATATTTCATATACAATCTGTGATAATCCAGCATTGTGCTTAATATCAGTATATCCAGCAGTCATTATCACAAGTGCAACATTATCATAGTGCAACAACCACTCTTGCTTACTAGAATTAAATATATACTCTTTTACCTGCACTGTGCTGATAAACTATCTCCCCACCTTTCTTCCTTAACAGTGTACATCATCTCTTTCCCCTTTCCCCAGTCTTGTCTTCCTATCATTTATGACTGCTGTTGATCTAGAGGCTGTTCTTTTTTAAATCAAGACAGTTTTCTGTGCTTGCATTTGATTAAACAGAGAATATTTAATGCATGCTCACATTTTATACCCCTTTATACTACAGTAAGAGTACATATATTTCTAAACAGTTTGTACTTGGATGATATGGGAAGTCAGCACAGATTAAAGGTCTAAGCATGATTCTTGTAAATTGTAAGTTAATTATCACTTGAGATCATTAATAATACCATAATCATGTCAGATAATTTCACATAAAATTTCAGATACACATAGAGGATTAATATGCTGAATTTGTGGATAAACTTTTGCTCTGTTAAAGAATAAAACGAAGAGCTTTTTTTTCAGTAATAACAGTAAAATTCACTTGTATTTTGGAGAAGATGTATGAAAAGTTACTGAGACTTATTCCAAAAGAATTTATAGACAAAGTGCTATTGATTCAATTGTACAAAACCTTGCATTTTACACTGAACAATATTGGTTTCACAAGACAATACATGTACATGTTATGGTACAAGGAATCATTCAAATGAAAGACGTGCTGATGCTTAGATGTAGTGAGTCAAATCTGGCCTGATTTGCAATATGTTCAGTCAGTTAAATCAAACATAAATCAGAGTGCTGTCCCCCTCCCTCCTACCCTTTTTCATAATACATTGTAATTAAAGTCACTTGTAAAATAATTATTTCAGGGCGTTCTATTAGCAAGATGATCACCTTCAGTTTAAAATAATGTGTTTTGTTCTGTCTTTGTGGCCTCTCAAGATGGCCAAGATTCTGTTACAGCTAAGTTTTTACCTCCTGATACTAAATTTTATGGAGATGGCCCTGAATGACTGAGCCATTTTCTCCTTTGCCAAACAAGAATTTCACCTGAAATTTTGAATGACTCTTTAATAATCACCTATATAGGAACTGTAAGAGAACATTTCAGTCTATCACAAAAGGATGTCTTTTTAGACGTAGGAAATTAAAATTTATCAATTTTCAAAGTTTTGCTTTGAGAAGAAACATGTGAATTATGTAGTGATAGAGAATTTTTTTATCTAGCTCATATTAAAGACCAAATTCTGAAGATCTATCACATATCTTACATATTTGTAGCTTGTAACATATTTAATATATTTTGAATCAAAGGCATTTGGCAAAGGTAAACTTTTCCAGCTGTCACACAAATATGGTCAGATGTATGCTCAAGCATGATGAT
This sequence comes from Peronia peronii, assembly GCA_039654565.1. Classification (NCBI taxonomy): domain Eukaryota; kingdom Metazoa; phylum Mollusca; class Gastropoda; order Systellommatophora; family Onchidiidae; genus Peronia; species Peronia peronii. Next base: position 8,018 of record JBCEWB010141423.1, on the reverse strand, counting down.
TTGTCATACCTGGGAGACCATCCAACTAAAAAGTTGACGCTGAAACCGCCATGGAAGAAAAAGGGGAGGGGGGAATTCAAATATGCAGGGCAGATTCAGTATGTCTGCATTGCAGCCTAGTATAAAAATGTCTGAGATTCAAATCAAACTAAGATAAGGATTTTTTTTTTTTCAGTATCTGAAGCATCCTCAGGCTTCTTGGATAGGTAAGCTTTAAGTCTAGTTGTCTTGAATTCGGGAAAAATCATCAAGATACCCAGAGTGCACTACTGTAATCAATATATATTGCATTGACAGTCTTAAACTGTTTCAAAAGTGAGGTGGAAGCCTCCTGTCTTAAAAAAATTTCAAACACAGTTTAAAAAAATCCATCCATACTTCTTCCTCTCATTCCAAAAAAGTGTGAGTTAAAAGCATAAATAATCCTACCCACTGGAGTAAAAGGTTGCATTACAAGGTAAATTAACAGACTACTTACATGAAAGACAAAGACGTATTATTATATAACAATCAAGTAAGACAAGAATTTGCTAATTCAAAGGAGATGTTGAGACATTTGGAAATGCAACAAGAGAAAAAATAGTGTTCGATATTTTACCCTGACACATATAATTTAATACAGCAATACTGTCCACATTTCTCTGGAAGTAACTGCCAAATCTGGATCAATCTCTGACCTTTTTCATTTCTTTTCTTTTACTACGCACTACTCTATAACTCCCGGTTATTCTCTAAACTTAAAATCACATGGTATACCTGATGAAAAAGCAATTCTTCTCTCACTGTCTCATCCCTGTCTTTCTGTTCTTCCTCCAACAGCCTCTTTTTCTCCATCTTTCTTTCCATCACAGCTGCTTCCTCAGTTCTGTATTCTTCCTGAAATTTCTTTTTCCTCTGCTCTTGCTGTAACATCCACTTCTCCTCTTCGTGTTTATGATTCTCTATTGACTAAACAACAATACCAAAAAATGACAGAAAATTTTTAGAACAAAAGTTTTTGTGCTGGTTCAAGTGTTCTTAAGGAGGGGGGGCGGGGAGAGAGGGGGGACGGGTCCTGGGAGTGATTTTTTTGAATACTTGAACTGACAAAATTAGAGGAAACACGGAAAAATTTTTTAGTTTTGCATCCGCTGGCCATAACAATGCCGCCATTTTGGATTTTGTGTTTTGAAAATTAGCTGTTTTCAAAAGCCTCAGGCTAGAGTATTGAATAGAATCATTTGAAATTTTGCACAGAAATAACATAACTCTACGTAAGTGATAATATGTATATGCTTTTTGTCTATATGCCATACAAAATTTGTCATAAATTTTTTAAATATGTATATTAACTGATGTAAATTGTTCGCAATCTTCCACCAAATATCAGAAAAAGGGATGCATATTGTTAAAACACATGTTATGGAGAATGTATATTCAAAACTTGAAGTCAGCTGGTTCAGAAATAAAAAAGCCATAGGGAAAAAAAAATGAAAAAAAAACACAGATACTGAGAAAATTGCAACTGAATTCTCATAATCTCTCTATATAATCTTTTAGAGGTGCCGTGTTGGTACTGTTTTGGGACATAAAGCATATGTTTCTGGCCCCTTCTGTTATTTTTCTGATATTGGAAGAGGTCAAAATGTCTAAAAATAGCAAAATCCAAATTTTGATATTTGAGTCCCAAAATCTCATTTTCAGGACCCACACCCGCTCTTAATTAGAGATCTTTTTATTCAGTGTGATATAAGCCCATTGGCTTTTCATCAATAAAATGTTTCATTTTGTCCAAAAAAGAGGAATGGTGACAGGCAACCTAGATTTGAGAAATGAAAAAGAAAACAATATATCATAAAGCAGAGCTAAATATAACACTTTGCCAAACTTCAGCATTATTCATTTAGAATACACAACTTGCTGTAACTGTTAAAAAAAAAGGGGGGGCACAAAGCAACTGATTTTCATTTCATATCACATATCTCGTCAAACAAAACAATTTCTGCAGCTTTAATTTTTTTTTTCCGATAAGCAGTGGCTAAGGATTACAAAATAGTTTGTGAGAACTATGGCAAAGTGTGATCCTCCACAAAATTACCTTTGCCAGTTCTATCTCTATCTACATGCAAATATTGTAAATCCATCGTCACTGAATAAATTTGAAGACACATGGTTTATCTGAAGCCCTCAATGTGTAATTTAAGTATACTGAGCCATTGTGATTAAACAATACTTTCCTTTGATAATCACAAAGCTATTTGAGTTAAATACCATTTTCATCTGCTTTACACTAAACCATTGTGGCTTGTTAACTGTCTTTTGTATGATATATGATGAGTGTTGTACTCAAACCACATTTTCATACTCTGAGTCTATTTTATAATTTCTAGGACTTGAAAATCCTGATACTGTGATTGATGCAGTGTGCCATGATCTTGCTTATGTACTAGTAAAAAAAATAAAATCAGACCTCTTCTAGTCGCTTTTTCTGGACCTCATGCCATTCTTCAACTTTCTTCAGCTGCTCCTGAATGTAGTCTCGCATGCTAGAGAGGGCTGTCAGGCTGACAAGAGCACCTGCTGACATGGCAAAATACTGGATTTATAATGAATCAAGTCAGTAAAAAATGGACATTCTACAGAAATGAAAAAAGCATATTTTTAAATTTATCATGTCATCCTTGAATCTGCAAACATATTTACTTTGATGCTATGCATGACATCTAAGTCTTTTATATGTATATGTTACATGTACATTTCATCTCATAAACTGTGAAATTAATTTCTCTATGAGGACAAATAAAGCCTTGCATAAATCTTTAGTTGATTGTATCACTCCTAGCATATAATAACTGACTAATTACAACAACAGAATAAAGCATTAGGTCTATTTCATATAGGATGTCTCACCCTCGCTTTCCAGTACATCATCATAATTTTGTTCATTTGCTTTCTCCTCACATTTCACCATAGCACCACTATTATCAATGTCTGCATTGCTATCCACTTGAGCACCAGTTTGTTCCGAGCCATCAGTGATTGCTAAGGTTTCTCCATTTTCATTTGTTACGGCACCATTCTCGCCAGATGGTCCCTAAAAAATAGTAGCTTGATATTATAATGCAAAAATTTAAATAAATGAAAAAAAAAAAAGATTAGGAACAATTACACTGTAATTAAAAACAACAGAATGGACAGCAAAAAAAAAATTTTTTGTTACATGGGCAAATACTTACAAAAGAATGAATCAACTACTCTATTGATCTGTAAATAACATAACCAAATGATTTATGAATTTGATATCTCAAAGAGAAAACTCATTACTCTCCCTGCCAAAATTTAATTCTCAAAAAACTCTGATGTAGTCAAACTTATGAACTAAACATTTCACCTGCCAATTACTTCCAATGAAGAAATTTGGAGTATTTTTTTTCAATCTGTACCTTCAAAAAGAAAGGATAAGGAAAGAAAGAGAAGAAAAAAAGAAACAGATGTGCAAACAATGACAAACCTTAATAGCAAGGATCTCTTTGACATCATCATGCTTTTTAGATCTAATAGCTGTTCTGACCTCTGCCATTTCTCTCTGAAGTTGGGCAAACTCTTCATACTCTTTAGCCATATCTTCCTCTGTGAAGTCATTCTCTTCAAGCTCAGCAAGCACCTGGAATAAGTTACACTTTGAAAACTGTTCCTTCTTATATTTATCATCTTGATAGGACATTCTACTGCATATGACTAAAATTCATTTCAATGGCTCATAAAAATTCATTAATGAATTGTCTGAGACAATATTACCTACTTCTGTTCTCCATAGATATATATTTACTAGTTGTTTCACAAAGGGATATTGTGGAAATTAACTTTTCCATCTTACTCATCATAATATGCACACACCAAATTGATTCTAGAAAGGCATTTCTGTTGAACAATAAGCTTATTTTGTTTTTTTCTCTATATATGAGACTTTAAGTGCAATAGCTGAACATCAAAATGACAACCCTATTGAATTTCTGATTTAACAGTTAATGCTTTAACTCACTGACGACGTTTCCTGCAACATATGCGGGACGGTCTGGTGGTCAATTGAGACGTTTCCCGCACCCCATGTGGGATCGACTTCACATCGACCCATTTCCCGCAAATGCTCCAGGAACCGTCTCTTACCGTAGAGTCACCATTTGTTTCGTTTCATATCGAGTTTGGCGGAAGTCAGTCGGTAACTTTTTGAGTTTTTGAAGAACAAGGAAAGTCACTTCAAAGTGAAAGCAGGGAAGGAAAACAGTAGTCGAGTTGATCTAATAAACACAATGGCAAGCAGGGATAGGCAAGGAAAGTGGAAAGTTTTCAAATTATTCAATGACTCTTGAAGTTCTGAGACTGAAATTAACCTAGATCTAGATCTAGCAAGCGAGATTCTAAGATACAGGTGGTCTAACAATTACTAAGTCTAGATCTCGTAATCCTGGGTGTAGTACTAAGAAGGGTAAAGGCAAAGCACCAGCTTTTTCCTTGTCTTTATCTAGTGCTTCTACATCAAGAGAAACTTTTTTTTCTGCACAGCAGGCAGAGATGTAGAAACCGTTGCTGTCTGACTAGACTATTGGACAACTCAGCTAGATCTAGATCTACATTTTCCAATATTTCCCCAAATTCCCCAGAAACCTGAAATCTGACTCATTTTTAAAAAAATCATTAAAAAATAACTTTGTGATATAATCCATTTCTGTTTTCTGTATCAGACTGTGTTGATTTAGTACTGTCATATGTGTTAAAATGTGTTGATGTGGGACTATGAAAAGTGTGTTTATTAATTTTTTGAAATTCCTCTGGAAATGCCAGTCTTCAGAGTATCCAAACTCAAAACAACCTCAGTCTTCAGTGAGTTAAACTGACAGATTCTTATTTCAAAGACTCACTTTTTCTTTAAACTCTTCTACAGTCATTCCTTTGTCAGCTGCGGCCTGCTCAAGATCTTTGTAATCATCATAGGGTACAACTGCTTTGCTGGGACCTGCATACCACAATGCAACATTGAATGTGTGTGTCATTACTAAAAGAAAAATTTTTAATACCACATGATTCTGTTTTTTCTCCTTGAAGCAATGCTTGATACTTTGATTTTGACCGGTGCAGGTGTGCAAAATGAAAACTTGTATTTTTTCGACAGTGATTCCTTTTCAAAAAACATTTTGAACAAAAATAAAGAGTATTAAGAGAGCAAAATACATACTAAAAGTCGATTATTCATACAAAAATATATCTCTCTTGTTAGCATTCATTCACACTGAAGTATATATTTTCAAATGCAGATCATAAATGGATAAAGAAATATATTGTATAATTCGAATCGATCAAATTATAAATTTATTTAAACGCAGCTATCAAAAAAGATACAGCACAACTTTGACTAACGTACTTTTACGTTGATGAGGCATATACAGAAGCAGTTCATCACATTCCTCCAGTTCTTTCTCTAGTTGTCTAGTCTGTGATCCTATGAAACTTATATAATCATTCATTTCTGGTGGCAGCTCCTGCAGAACAATATCATAAAATGTTGACAATCAATGTGAGAAAGACCATTATCTTGCTAAGCTGATTTAAAATTTCAGCGGATGTTATATGAGTGATGTAACTACATTGACTCACTGACTACTTTGATTGCATGGCATATGATCGAGGTAACCAAATGCCTGCCTATTTTGATAACATTCCCTTCAATCATGGCATTCTGATTTTTTTTTTTTTAATGCTAGAATATCACAATGCTGAGGCAAATGCGTGATCATCAGAAAATTATCCAATTTCCTGTCGCCATCATGCTGGAAAGAGCTCTCTTGCCCCAGTGGTTAAATTATTATTTTTTTTTTTGCTTCAGTTACAACAAGGTGTGCATTCAGACCTAGATCTTGATCTACCTATACATGCAAAAGCACCGTTTTTCTTATGTATCAAGCAGTTTGATTCCAAAATCTAGATCATAATTTTTTTCTGACAAGATCAGCCACACAGATAGATTTTTTTCAACCTTTTCTTGATCACATTCATATTCTCATCGTCAAGAATGTAATTAACGTAGAGGTTTAAAAATGACTGCAATCAAATCTTTGTTCAATTCTGTACTACTGAATTTTCATAGTTTTTAATTAAATACTTTTGCTGATATGATTTTTCTAAGATACCAATTGAAAAGGTCACTACTCAGGGGACATCAAGTACCAAATTAACCGCTTCACTGCTGTGTCAGTTTTGTAGTCCTGAGCTAAGCATCACGGCTTGGTAATGAGCTGACCCAGGATATATGTGAAATGTGTTTTAGCATATGTGAGGTCACTTTTTGGACATATCTTGTACTGTCGTTAGTAGTAAAGTGATTAAGAAACCTTCACATCATATGAATTTCTTAATACATCTAGATGCTTATACTTAAGTATCCTAAATATTCACTTACGACATCATCCAAATTTCCATCCACATCAAAATTTTCTATTGGTTCATTATAGTCCACCACGATATCATTGTCATCGTCATAGTCATCATTGATCTCCTCATCAAGATTGACTGCTTGTAGTTCTTCTTCGAGTGAAGCATCCATAGTGGAGTCTATGCCAGCAGATGATGTTTCAAACATGACTTGTGTGGTTCTTATTTGGCAGACATCACCAGCTGTTGCTATATCTGTCTCAAATCACTGGTGTGCACTGACTTATAAAACAGAGTATTGGAATGTGTCAAGGAAAGGAAAATTTTAATTCAATTCAATGTAGTAATGAAATGATATTTATTCTTCATCCATGCATGGATTTCAATCATGCCAATCCATTAAAGGTAGAAAAATCTCTAGACCACATTTAATAAACTGAGTCATGATTTATTCTTTTCTTAAAAAAAAAACAAAAAAAAAACAGAGATCTAGATTTCTCGATCTAGTCTAGATATACATATATAATTTATAATTTCTAGATTTAGATAGATCTTGACACTGGATCTGCTCATAATTCTACATTCTTTTATGATCAGAGACTGAATAATATTTGAAGATATAAACTTATGGGTCAAAGCAATGACGTGCTTTCTTTTTCACAGTAGGAATACTTTGTCTTTCACGCACAGGACAAGACTGGCTTTGAACCAACATCAGAGTAGGCTTCCGTGTGTGGCGGTTATCGATAATTGGTTCTTCAGCCCAAAAGTCTACCAGAAAAAAAGATCAGATATCTTCCTAACGTAGCTCTCAAAAAAAAAATATGGTGAAAGTCATATATTCTTGAACTGAGACTGACTATACTTTACTCGCTTCTTTTTCGAGCTGAGCAGCCTCCCTGTCACAGAAGTAGAATAGCTGAACTGGGAACCATCTCCTTAAAATTGTTTACGCGGTTGGTATGCGAGTAGTTAAAATCATGGAACAATAATTATGGTATGAAAACTATGTTTAAGGGCAGATAAGGAAACGGAACAAGTTGTAGATCAAGTTGACTGATAATAGAGACTTCCGATATCACCTTCAATTGGCTATGAAAGTTTTAATTTAGTATGAGATTTATAAAACAAGTAATATCAATACAATTCGTTCTTTCACCCTTCCTCTTATGACTTGATTAACGCATCGAGGTATTGCAAAAAAGAATAGCATAATATTAAATAATGGATAATATAAGACATTGTAATCGTAAAACTCTTTAAGGAAGGAGACATGAGGGACATGATAAATGCAATGATAGGCTTATGATCCGCTGTGTTCGCCCGCACCATGGAATGTGTTGCTTAATACCTGTAACCTGTGAACCTCCATAACTTTAGTGCTTAAAAAACAAAAGAAAAACAATTAATTGTTCATTCCTTTTGTGAGCCTCACAATAATTCATATGGTAATACAACATAAAAGAGTTCCGGTAGGCTTAATTTTAATGGACCTACATTTATTTAAATGGCATGCGATACTTTTCAAAACAAAAAGTGGTTGGGGGGGGGGGGGAGGGGGTGGGAGGGGGGGGGAGGGGGAAGCAGTGGCTCTGTGGTTTGGCGTCTACTCA
>JBCEWB010141422.1:0-26566 GCA_039654565.1 Peronia peronii | reverse complement strand
CTGGTAATTGAAAGACGACAGATATAAAGGATTAAAATTACCTATTAATAAGGGCAACGTGACCGCGAAACGCTATCGCGTAAGCCCGACTCGTGACCCCCATTAACCCTGCATCAGAGGCGCTGGTGGGAGAGATTTACTGCCTAAACTAAAAGTCCCAATTCGAGCCGAAATGCGACGACGTGTTATATCTAGAGATAATTTGATCATGCAGTTAACTGTCAATGGAATATATAAGTAAGTAAATATAATATTTGGTCATTCACCATGGATATGATATAGGAAAAAACAATGTTGATACCAATATTTTCACATTATATGAATAAATATTCTATTTGCCCTTTATTTTATATCTACTTTGGTTCCTAGAGATTCACCCATTGAATTTGTACAAATTTCAAATTTTATCAAATTTGTCACTTTTTTTCACTACACAGGAAAATTGTGACTTTAAGGGGAGTGTGGGTTCTGAGAGAGATTTTTTTAATGCTTGAACCAAGAATTTTTTAAGCTTCAAATTTGGATTCAGTATGATCAATTTAGAGGAAAAATGTGGAAAAAGATTTTGTTTTTAATCCGGTTACCATGACAATACCGCCATCTTGGATTTTTCATCTTGAAAATTAGCTATTTTCAAAAACCTAAGGCTCCTAGATTAATCAACATAATCATTTAAAGTTTGTCACAGTAATAACATAGCTCTACATAAACAATAATATGCATTTATTTTTTGGCTATGTGCCATACAATGTCTGTCATAAATTTTTGAAATATGTGGGTTGACAAATTTGTATATTTATCAATTTTCCATCAAATATCCATTTTTTCCTTCAGGTGATTTTTTTTTATTAATAAAGATATACTATTTTAACCTTTTCCATCAAATTCGGCATGTTCAGTGCAAAAAATTGACTTTTTTATATGGTTGCCATGGCAACGCCGCCATATTGGATTTTGGCATCTCTAAATTGACTGATTTTAAAATCTATCTCCTCCATCAAATTTCAACAGAAATTGATAAAACTTGATGAATAAATTGTCTGACATAATGTCTAAAAAGTTACATATTTTCACTACTCCCTATGAAATACAGATTTTTCTACAAATTTTTGAAAATGCCATGTAACAAAGAATCAAATTTCGCCATTTTTTCATACTAAAAACCCATTTTTCTCTAGAACTTACCAACCGAATGGGCCGCGCATATATACATTTTTTAGTCTTGTTATGAAAATGATGTATATCAAATTTGGTTAGAATCAGTTTCGAAACAAAAAAGTAGATAGCAAAAAAACTGTCAAAAACCGGGTTTTGAGAAAAACGTGTTTGAAGTTTTTTTTTCATTGAAAAATGAACTTGGAGAATTTTTTGTTCGGCTTTCAGCCTCAGAACAGCACTTTTTTACATACTAGCCCTCTCTCCATGACTTCTGTGTCTCTTGTTGCCATTTTTTGGCTTTCTGGGCGCATCTTTTCTCGAATTTTGCTCCCTACCCCCCATCATTATAAGGGCTCTTATAGAGTCACTTCCGGGTTCTTGAGGGCCTATATGTGCCCCCCATATCTTTTTTTTGTCCAAACCAAGAGTGTCTTGACCTTTACTATGGCATATAGCCCACAACTAGCTCTGAAGCACCAGATAGAAAGGAAAATTTCACTCTTTATAGGACATGGAAACTCATTTTAGAACGCTTACACTGATAATCTGCATGATCAGCAGTTTTTTTTGCCTCATAGTGGTCATCCAATGTCCATCCCTGGCACTAGGGTTCATGATATTGCTAGAAGAGGTCATAATCAAGTGTCTTATGCACTTTTTGCCTATATATAATCATTTAGCAATGAATCTACGACTGCATGTAGTAGCCAGATGGAGCCAAATCCTGGTTGGCTAGGCATACCGTTAAATGACCATTGTCAAACACGTTAGAATGGACATATCCACTTTTTGATACCATTTTTATACATAGAAAAGGCAGAACTTTTAAGAGAAAATAAAAAAACAAAATCACATTTTTTTTAGCAAAGTCCATATTTCAGGATTCTCCCCTCCCCCCCCCACCCCCGCCCCTTTCCCCTTAAAGAGAACTTTCTTAAGATCTTCTTTATCCTGGTAGATGTTCTTATTTGCTCTTTAAATCAATACTTATTTGACCTCTGCGACATTTTTTGTGGATTTTTAAATGCATTTTTTATTTTTACTAAATTTGAGCATTTTTACCTCCTATGAACAAATGTGCGAAATGTGCTTTATGACCCTACTTGATGGAATAATTTACTATTTTTTAACTGTTATATCTCCATTTAAAAAACTGAACTTAATATAATATATGGCCAGTTTGCAAATCTTTGTTCAAGAAATCAGAGTGCTCCGGTTGTTTTGCTTTTCATGCTGTGCCGAACTGAAAATAGCATACAGTCGGAACTATGTATAACAGGACCGCATATAACAGGAAAATAACAGGAGCATCGCTAATCTCTATGTCCATTCCTTCTTTGGCATTAGTAAAATATTATCTCATATAGCAGTAGCCTGTTACAGCTGAATCACTTAAAACAGGATACCTGTACTGCTAGATACTCAAAATATAATCCACCTGTACAGGTAGTGGTATTTCAAAACTGTGCGAGGCACAGGCGCAAAAGTGGGTCAAGTACACTACCAACGTGATCACTTGACCACTATTATTTCATCTACTTTGTTCACTGGATGCACCAAAGGTGGGGAAAGGATGGGTGGCGGGCAATGAGATTAGCCAAGTGGCTTTGGGAATCGGGAAGAAAGAGGAATGGCTTATCCATATTTCATAATATGATAAACAAAACAGATTGAGGTGGTGGGCCCACGTGGACAAAGAAACGACTCATACGTATAGCTCCTAATGTTAGGTAACAGATCTTACCGTTCACTGACCACTTTTCCCAGTTAGCCAGGCAACAGTGATGAATACTAACAAGCGCAACTGTTGTTGTACACATTTTGCGATGCTGATATCCCATTGTATTTCAATTGCTGCATCAAACAAGATTTATTCCCAACGGATATTTTATCCCTTTGCTAACTTTGCTATTCCACACATCACCATAGTGATTATTACCATTCACCCCAGTCCCATACCAATGAACGCACAAAGTGATTGATACAGTAGGGAAGGGGAACAGTGGCTGGGGTAATCTGATACTCTTTGATCTTTTAGTGCGCATAGGCTAGGCTATTCTCGGCACTACTGTTGGGGGCAGCAATGGAAGAGAATCAGACACAAGGCCGGTGGTGTGTTGTGTTAGATATCCATGTGGCCAGTTGCTCTGAAAGACTTTTGACTATTAGTTCTAGTACATGAGCATGCTGTGACTTTTAATATACTGTATCGTGTTAATATACTGTCATCATCATCACTATGATTTTTACTGAATCACGCAAAAGTTAAAGAATTCAATGAAGGGAGACTAGCCATGAAAAAAAAAGTGTCTCCTATAATCAGGCAATAGGCTAGCGATTTTTTCCTTTAATTCATTGTATATCGGTTATAACAGGATCCGCTTATAACAGGACTTTTCTTTGGTCCCAGCAATCCTGTTTTATCAGGTTTCCACTGTATATTTGTGTACAGCAATATTAGCAAAAATTCTAAAATTTAAAAAATTCAAATAATGGTTATATAGCTATAGCAATAAATTTGGTATCACAATGCTAAAAATGAAAAGTTCCTTTGGCCTATGATATTCATTTTTACAATTCAGTCAAAATGAAAGCTTAGTTTGAAGTACTAATAAAAGAATACATGATGTAAGTACCTATACAGCTGCTGCATCCATCTTAGGCTTGCAAAGTGTTCACTGTTGTCAGTATTATGCATTCTTCTCTCTCATTCTTATTCACTCAAAATACATTCATTTACAAATATAAATGAGAATGCACAAATACAATTTTTTTTATAAATAAATGTAAGGGACAAATTAAGCTCCTATACATTATGAATATTTTAAAGTTGGAGATTACATATATTTATGACATTTGCGTTTTGTCATTTTTTGTTGTTTTTGACGGAGAGGAAGGATATTACTAACCAAGTAAAGCAAATGCCCTGGCATTTTTCATCAGTCTCAGCCAAAGAAGAATAATGGTCACTGCCATGAGACGAATATGTGTTCGAGCCAATGTTTCTGTGTGGGCAATTATGTCAGCTATGTGGAGTATCATGCAGATGATCAACATGATATAACAAACCCAGTCAAAGATATTCCTGGTAAGTATATAAACAATAAAAATATTAACAGTAATATCAGTATCAGTGACATTTGCAGGAACTTATTATTGCAGTCTCTACATGAATCAGCAGCTTTAATACAGACTTTTTTAAAAATTTGAAACTTAATTCAAAACATATCAACTGCAAAGTATATCAGATATATCCTCTTTTTTTACACGCATAAAGTCATTGCAATATACAAACTAGAAGAATTTCTTAAGTATAGCAAAATTAAAATATCAGCTGAGCAAGTACTGAATGAACAAAGATGGCATCGTTTTTTTAGAATCTAGAACTACATTGATCTGCTGTGTATAAGGAAAATAGAATATATTATATCTTTGAGCATTTTGAAGAACATCACCTACCACATATCACTGAAGTACTTTGGAGATAATTTCTCAAGTTCCCCTTTTTCGATATCCAGATATTTTTTTTCTTCAGGCCATCGAGGATGACAATACTCCAAATCCTGATTGATATCTTCCTTGCGCTTTTTCTCCCATTCCTGATGTGGTGAAATTGAAGGATTTGAAACGGCAATGATCAAATTCAAATTATAATAACGAATATTTTAAATCAAATTTTGGGCAGTGATGTGACATACCATGTAGGCTTATACATTCTCAATGAACTTGTATAAACAAATTTTGTTTAAAAAGAACAATATTTGTTTAAAATATCAGAGATTTCAATATTCACTATTACAAAAATCTGAAAGTGAATTTGTCTTAGCTCTGAAAAATAATTCATTTCTCTAGAACATTATTCTTCTCCTCTCACAGGGCTTCGCACTGTCTTTTTCTCTTGGCTTTATTCTACAGTCAATGCCCCTAGCCTTCCCTATCTTAACTTGACTTCACCAGGTTTATTTTCATTATTCAGTTGTTTTCTTTTCATTTCACATTCATGCATCTTCTCTATTGTTCTTGAGCACACTTGGCCAATATCTCTGGCTTATTCAGATTTTTTGTTTGATCATTATTCTTCTTTGTTTTATTTTCATTATTTCCCTATTAGTAAAGACATCATAACTCTTATTTTTAGTAGATATCTCTGTTCCACATGGAAATTTTAAAATTAATTGAAATATTATGAAAGATGTGGGTGATTGTTGCAAGTAATAACTCACCAAAAGCGTCACAGAATTTCATTTCTGACATCTGCAATATACTTATTAAATTGCGATAATGTTTTGGATCTGCTTTGATCTAATACTGTTTGTGACATTTTTGTCTATTCGTTTGAGTATGAATGTATTTTGCATGTACACTTTATCTCAGCAACTGTGAATAGGATTTCTTTTTGAGGACAAATAAAGTTTATCTTACCTTATTTTTTTCTTTTTCTCTGTTATTATTTCTTTAATTGTGCAAAAAGAAATGCTTCCAAAACATATACATAATATCCTATGACAGTAAATGGCTCAAAGTTTCCTGAAGACAGACATGAATTTAAAAGCTTTCATTTTGACTCAGGAAATGTTTCACTCACCCAATGAACATTCTGAGATCTTTTGAATTCCATGACTTCTTCAAAAATCTGGTAAAATGTGAAGGCCACCGCCAGCAGCTGTGAGTAGAACAATGCATAAAATGGCACTATGGATATAAGTAGGAGGTTTTTGAATATATAATAAAAAAGATAACTAGATAGCGAGTTGCTTGTCCTTTGATACTCAAAGCTAAGGTTGGCAAATGAAAATCGATGTGGAGAGTCAAAATTTTAGATTTGCATTGTTTGGCAATATTTCCAAACTTCGACCTGTTATGGAATGCATTTTAGGGTAAAAAAAAAATAATTTCAAAGACATAAAATCTCTCTCTGCACAATGGGGTAAGTGCTTACTTGAAAGCGATTTGTTTGTTCAAGTTGTAACAGCACTATTAGTAAATCTTTCATACCTGAAGAGGAAACTGGTAATGTACAGGCCCCTTGTTCACATGGAAATAAGTCAGTGACCATTGAAGCGATAGTAAAAAGTGAGCAAATACAGGTTAGACAGACAGGTTAAAGGACAATCCATTAGAAAGAAAGTAACAGCCAGAAGGCAAAGACATAGCTGGAAAGAACTATAATGGAGTTGTAATGGCGCTGGTCTATTCTGAAGAAGACAGTCATCACAGAAAGACACAATCTGCGGAAATGGGCCTGATTTTCACAAAAAAAAAGATAAAATTGTGATTTGCACAAAATGTAGGTTTTAATGCAATAAAACCAAGTTATGAAAATAGTGATCAAAACAAAATAGAGATTTGTCTGATTTTTTTTTTCTTAAAATAGGACACCTTTTTTTTCCTGGCAAATTTTCTTTTCTCTAAAATGTGAAAATTCGTATACAAAATACAGTGACATATTTAGAAATTTATGAAACAAATACACTCTAAAACGGTTATTAAGAAAGTGCTTAAAACGAAACTAGTGTAATTACAAAATAATCTTTTGGAACTGTTATTTTGCTATGTAATCTGTCCTTGTTAATATGAGAAATAAAATTATGGGCTCATACGTTATTGTGAAAGGCTTTTGCTTCCCCAATGGCACTTTTCGTTCATATCAAGGCGTTACCAAGACCAAGCTCAGATACCAGATCAATTTCGTCAGACAAAGAAATCGTCTGTAAACACGCCAAGTACCCACAATGTGTAGCATTGCCCAGTACTGTGACACATAAGAAAGGTAAGGCCTGACGTGCAAGCATGTAGAAATCACACCTCATCCATCCCACATGGCCCCAATCGTTTGACATACCGTATGAAGGTGTGATGTGTTACATGCGTGTGCGAGGCTACTATGATTTCATTGCTATTTATAGCCACAAAACCATGGCGTCAGAGGATGGATCCCCCCCATAACCATTAGCCTTTGTCTTTTCAATCACACACACTTGCAGGTATTTGGTCAGCCAAATCAGATGTGCTTGTCAATGTTTCTTGAGAGGCAGCACTGAGAAGTCAATAGGCTTCCTTCAGTTTCATACTGAAACAGATCTAGATCTATCAACGTGGCACTTGAAATTGACCATAAATTTAGTTCAGGTCTAGGCTGAAACTAAACATGTCAAAGTGTAAGAGAACAGGTCTACCACTGATGTCAAAATGACACTGATTCATAAAATAATGGACGTTTAATGACATTCCATACTCAACTTTATCTAATAGCAAACTCTTTCAGGGAAAATGATAATGTAATTAAACCATAGACATAGTATCAATATACGTAAAAGTATGTCTAAAAATGAAACTGCTTCCAAGTATTGTATTCCCTGTTTCAGAAAGGTCTTTCTGGTTATTGCAAAACAGCGATAAAGCAAAAGGTTTTCCATTTCCATCAAATTTCATATTAACCATTTTAGAGTGTACATGAAATGGAATATCCAGAAAAACATGAGACAAAATCTTTATTTCATACAAAAAAAAATTCTGCAGAATTTGATAGTTTTATGATCTACAGTTTATGAGAAATCTATCTTGAAATGTAGGGGAAAAATCCTAAATGGCCACTGTTTACAAGGGCTTCCATGGTGCTGATATAAATTTTTGTCAGAAAACTATCCAAAAACATGTGAGCATACCTAGGCTATGATGTTCATAGTAATAAAAGAATGCACCGATCAAATCAGGATTTGGGCTTTCACTGTAGAACTAGACTTCAAGCATAAATATATGACAATGACTGATGAATAGTGAAGAGACTGAATATTTTACTTACATAAAGAACAATTCTCCAAGCATCCTTTGGCCATTCATAAATATGACGTTTGTCATATTCCACAGCTATTCCAATAACAGTCCACAGAATGATATATCCCAGGTTGACTCCCAATTGATACAGAGCCCAAAATCTGCAAAATTAATTTTGAGTCAGTCCATCTTGACATTACGACAATTCAAGTATTACAGAATTCCAAATCACAAAGTACATGTAAAGAATATGAGAGAATAAAGAAAATGGTGGATGGACAGTAATTAGCAAATGTAAAGTCTAAACATGCTACATATTTTATATAAATAGCCTACTAATTCCCCAGAATAAATCTAATTTTATTTTCATTCACAAAGAGTAGAATTTCTGATTCTTATTGGGAATTAAAAGACAAATATAACAGGGTTTTTGTAACTTTTTACACTGCACTTTATTTCAGAATATTGTTTTATTGCCAAGATGTCTCTCCCTTTAAGAAATTATGAAAAAAAAAAAAAACAAAAAGAAACCCACTCATTATTTACTCCAATCTTTAAATTTATTTTCATCTGTAAGTATTATGTATCTAACGTATAAATTTGCACATTGTAATTACTGGTCTATCAGAGTGATATTATTGTCCTTGTATTCACCTCCTACCTATTATGGCAACTAACATTGCAGTTACAAAAAGTATTTTAAAAAAGGCATCAAAGAACAAATATTGTTGTTGATTCATGCATGTGTGCACCATTAACAAGTCAAAGTATAGCCAAAGATAGTAGAGTAACAAGATACTGCGTGTGACTCTGACGGTGACTATAGGCTCCTCGTGGGCTCGCAGGAGATAAGTGCGGTAATGGCATGCAGGTACAATGCTCATGTAGTGAAAAGGACAAATTACTGCTGCTCATTTTTGTAATTATATAACACTAGAAGCAGCAATGAGTGATTGTCAGGGACTGAAGCATAAATGGTGGATGATGAATATGGTGAGCAAATTTTTTGTAAAAAAAAAAAAAAAAAAGGCGTAATAATTTTACTGTGAACATTGAGGCGTCTTGTGGTTTTGACTGGTGACTCCATTCAAGTTTCAGAATGACACAATGCAAGCCTATATCAGATTTCCTCACTGACCATATACTTCCTCAAACCCCAGCCATAATCCTGTCTCCTCTGCGGATAAACCCATAGTATCTGAAACGAGCCACCAATGGTAGATGAAGGTGTTGTACTGACAAATCAACAGACTGGCGTGTCATGAAATTTCATGTTCTGAGTAAAACGGACCTGAAATTTCTGATTCAGTTGACAGCTAATATCTTACTTATTTCTTTGTAGATTTTCTTGTTTTTGCTTTTGCTGTGTTCAGTCATAACATTTCTCATTTACAGATTATCATTTTCTTGTGGAGATAATGGGCTTTTCAAAAGATTTGCCTATTTTCAATAAAAAGCTTTGATATGTTAGTCTCCACATCTGAGTTTTTTGCCCAATCAAGTGATATGTTACTATGTACCACTGTGTACAGACCCCATCTGCTGATAACATTAATGATGACAGCTGTGCAGGGTGAACAATTGAAAATTTTCAACTCTTACAGGCCATTTCATCATTGTACTAAGAAAAGAGGAAGAAGAAGAAGAAGAAAGAAAAGTCATTAAAAAAATTAAAGCATGTTTTTAACAAAAATATTTTAAAACAGTCAGGGAGGGAGGACAACTAAGCTAAGTAACTGAGCAGCGCAAAAGTGACAGTTCAACCAAGATAGTGGAGGCCGGCCACCCTTTCTCATTTAATTACGCGTAACACATTTCCTTCCTTCTTTTCTCTTTTTCTCATTTGCTGACTCAGACTGTATGACAGTTTCTATGACAGTTTCACGTTTGCCACTCCAAATAATGCATCTCCTAAAATTGTTACCTATAATTTGCCACCCCAAGCAGTGATAAAATGGACACAATGAAAGCAGCAACATCCAAAGCGGCCATTTGCCACGGGTCGGACAGCTAAAGTGAGTGGATGGGAGTGGTGCAGAGTGACGTATCACGATACACCAGTTGTGTCTGTGACACTGAGTTATGACTAAGTTCTGCAATACGTCAAAATGCATTATGTAACATCTCTAGTACCAAAGCTCAGTTTGTGAAAATATTTAAACACAACCAAGATCTTGTAGTATTTACTGTGATGGGAAAAAAAAATCAACAAACAGATAAGTCTAAATTTCATGATATGCCTGTCTGTAATGTCACTGACAAAATACATGTCAATTTCATGTGGGTGTCAATTTTGTCCATTCCCATAATCTAATGTAACATGATGTAAACCATAATCGTGTTGATGAGCGGTAAAATCCCAACAAAAACCAACAAAACAAACAAATATGTTATAGAAATTCAATCTAAACTGCAAACTGTCATCCCTCTGGCCAGGTGGATTTAGATCATTCTTATAAGATAAGACAAGGCAGAATTTGATTGCCGGTGAACTACAAAGAACCATGTAAGTGGTCTAATGATGGCACAGTGTTAAAACAATAGACAGTTGTTATCTGATATATGCGAGGCATTCAGCGAAAACTGGGCACATGGTGAAAATTTTTTATTTTCAGTCATTAGTAGATTCTAAACCCTACATATTTCTGAACAAAATGCAGTTTGAATTTTGTAAATAGCTTCATTGGATGCTGAGATAATGCTTTTTAATAACAGGGAACTAGAATACTATGGAAATGAGAAAAACGCAGTTAAAGTTTTCACATTTATTTTTCGCATATTTTCACTTACATCTTCACACAAACATCGCATATTCAACTCATACCAGGTCAAAATAGCTGTGTAGTTATCACAAATGAACAACAAACATGTTACATGACAAATTCCTTGTTAAAATAGTTTTTAAAGATTTCACAGTATTATATAGTATGCCTAAGTATGAAAGCGATTTAGATTTGCCTGAGCACTTTAAAAACTGGATCTGGATCTAAATCTAGATAGATCATGTGCAGCAAATGGTGTCAACTAGTTCTAGAATATTAAAAACACAAAAAGATAAGATGCACTTACATCTCTATCAGTTTTACACAAATTTATTTCCTACCAGAAGGTCTAGATCTAGATCTAAATTCAAGTGCCTTCGACTGGAATATAGATCTAGATCTAGATGCTCATCGGATTGTCTCCTTTATCGGATTCGCGTTAGCGCTGGAGCAACCTCCAGTGAAAAATTCATTCACAAGTTCCTTTAGCTAACTCTCTCCCACTATGTAAATAATATTACATCTCCTGGCTTCATTTAATAGAGAGACAATCTGTTGACGCTCAGGCTGTGTTGAAGCAGCCGAGCCCTCATGTGCCATTTTTTTTTTAAGCAAACATGTTTGCAAACTTCACAAAGTCTTGAGATTATTTATTTTACATTATTTTGAACGTAAATAAATAATCTTCGAATAGTTAAACAGAAACTAAACAATATTTTTTTTTCATTGTGCAGGGGTTTAAACGAGCAGGGTGGAATAGGATAGCAATAATGGTCAGGAGAATTGGTGATAATAAGAAGGCATTGATATCATGGATGCCAAGTACATGCCCACTACTCCTAGTTCAAAAACTTCAATTGTAAACAAATGTATTCATGTAAACTACTCATCAGTGGATAGCCCTGTTTATACCCTTCATTTTGGTATGCATTACGTGGGGGTTAGTGTGTAATATTGGAATGTGGTGACCTAGTAAAACAGGCGAAGTACTCCATTATATAACCTGGATTTTCATGATAAATTTTCCATAAAGTGATTCAAAAAAACCTTTCAAAAATACATTTGCATGTTGAATTCAAGGAAAACCTGTTGTGGGATGAAAAACAAATGTTTAAGGAACACTCTGGTGCCAAAATCTCAATAGGTCTAAATTTAGACCTGACATCAGTTTTTTCATCATTACTCGAAATAAATGCCAGCGACATGTGCCCGGTTTTCGCTGAACGCCTCACATATATGCTAACAGATGCACAAATTACTTGAGCTTCATGCTTGTATCATTGTACGTGCACTTCACCTCTACCCTCAATAGCTTGATCGCTAGTCAGTACAAAACTCGCTGAATAAAATAAAGTGCCTAAATTTATTCTTCAAAAAGGAATAACAGGGCAAAGAGATTATGTGATATATCTCTCCCACATTATTATTTCTTTGGATTGCAGATGTCAGACCACCTGAGAAGACATGAGTAAGCTTGAGGGCCTTGGATTTCTGTTTTTCTGTCCCACCTCACCAGATTTCACCTTTCAGTATGGAATTCCTCATGCTCCTTTTGCGTGAAAGTTCCTTTGACAGATTGGCTGCTGGACTGCAGCTTTCTTATTATGATGACAGTTTGACATATCTAGGGCTGATAAATCTTTGGGGGACATAGTGAGAAATACCACAGGGCAGTGACCAGTGGTAAAACAAAGTAGAGAAGACCCAAGATGTACAAATTCATAAAATTAAGAGTTTACAAGATAATCCTACTCTTTGGACTGAAAGTCTGCATAACTACAGCCGAGTCCACTCAAACTGAACTCTGATAAAACGAATTTCTGATAAATCGAATAAAAACGAAACAATCGATTTTTTTTCCTCTTTGCACCTATTAAGTGCCTCTCACATAAATTGAAGCCACCGCCGTGTGTTTTCTTTAAATCGAACTGGTCAGCGCCGCCACAAAGGTAAAAATCGGCTATTGTCATCTCCACGTGGTTTCCGCCAACGCGGATGCTGGCGGTTTGAAAACAAAATAGACAGCGCCGTGGATGGGGCGAGAGGGGTTAGACAATGTATTGCGCCTCGCTCACAGTGTAAGTAAGCCATGTGTTCATGGGGGGAGGGGGGATAATCAGTGTATCAGGGCCAGCGCTGCCGACAATCGATCGATAATCAAGCATCCTAGCAGATCCTATAGCACAAGTATGCGTGTAAATGTACTAGTATATGTGTTAGATCTCCATGTATTACGAAGTGTGCAGGTTATGCTAACAGAGCGTTGTGCCGATGTTATGATGTTGGTTCTCGTACCGGGACGGGATAGACCAGATTCTATATAGTGCTAGTTTGTTTGTTGTTTTTTTTCGCTTGCAGTTGACTCGCTTATATCCTCACAGACTATGTGATGGCTTCCTTTAACTGTTTTGAGAGTTAAAACTATTTCGGGGGTAAACTTACTCAGCTGTCCTTCGTAGGACTAAAGCATTAACAGTCCTTTTCAGGGCTAAAACCTACTCATCAACAGTTCTTTTCACGGCTATTACTTTTCTGTACATTACTATTGCTTTCAATGCAGCCTATATTAGGGCTAGCAATCCAATCATATGAGAGGGTTTGAATTTAAGATAAACACGAAGTTCGGGAGCCATAGCACGATTTTTTTTTTATAAAGGGAAATAATCCTGGAATAAAATAAAATAGTGCCTCATTAGTCATTCGAGAATTGACACCCCCCCCCCCCCTCCCCCCAACCCCTGTTAAAAACTGAAGACGAACTCTCTTTAATTGAACCCATAAGGTTGGTCCCGGCAAATTCGATTTAAGCGGACTCGACTGTACACAAAAAAAAGGGCGGGAGGGGGAGGTAATAAGGGAGTGCAATGGCTGAGGAGTCAGGTGTCTGCCTCTCTATCAAATTGTTGCAAATTTGAATCGCACTGGGGAAAGATTTCCTGGCTTTCCCATGCCTATTTGGATAATAGCGAATATATTTCAGAGATTTTACATGTACATTACACATTAAAGATCCTTGGTCATTAAAAATATGATGAAAAGGAGATAAAGATGCCACTATATGCGCAAAATTTTCTGCCCCAAATTTATTCACTAGGCATGCACTTGAAACAGAAATGATCACCGTTTCTTAGGATTAAAAGGTTGCATATAAAGAAAGAAAGCACGAAAGAAAGAAAGAAAGAACAAAAGAGAGAAAGAAAGAAAAAAATTTCAACAGGCCACTACAAAGAAATGGACAAAGACAGTGAATGAAATATAGACAAGCAAAATTACAGGCGGGATACCGAATTTTTATTTTATTGGAAACTTGCAGCTGTTCTTATGAGAGGGTGGTTATTAATGGGACATCAAAGTGGATTAAATCTAAGAAATTCCAAAATTCCTCAGCACAGCAAGTTGCTGATGCCCCTAGGGCCTGATCACCTGTAGGCCAATAATTTATTGCCAGGCTGTGAGACCAATGTGTATGCAATTTTCTATGATGTATCATTTAATTAATCACCTAAATTTCAATACTTTTTCATTCCTGTCCAAACTCAGGAAAGCTTTCTCTTCTTGTCATTTAGGTTTGCTGAAGTAAAAGTGAAAAATAATGCTCTAGCAAGCAGATTTATGATCCAGCTTCGTTTTTTTCTGTTCACTTCAATGTCCATGTGGATGGTTTACCAAGTCTGGACTCATCACATCCTGTGGTTGCTCACCTACACATCTCTTACTGTGGTGTGACATCACAGTGCAGTATTTTGTTACTCTGCTGTCTTTGGTATCCTTTACTATCCAACAATTCAGGCAGAAAATACCATTAATGACTTATTTCTTAATCACTTGACTGTCAACTTAAAATTGTTCATTATATCTCAATTGTCACTTTAAAGATGCCTATAATATAGACATGATATATATGCTATTATACCATGCCACTGTGGATCAGTGTGGGCTGATTTGCCGAGAACTGTCACACCCCCTGCCAAAAATTTTAAACCAAATTTGATACCGCCCAACTTCAGGTACTAGACAGCCACTAGTGCTGAGCATCGACCTGGATTTTGATAAAATGGATTTTCAAATTACCCAATTCGTAATAACTGGGTCTAAACTGGATTTTATCCATTTCCATCTGGGCAGCGACTTGCAATCTGATTTCTGGGCTTGAATTAGATCTACGCTAGCACAGCCAGCCGCCTGGCTACCTTGTAAGTATAATGCACAACTGGTCTCATCTGCCCTCTCACCCACTCAGTCGCAGTTTTTATCCATTTTCATCAAGGCAATGACTCTCTTAACTGATTTCTGGGCTGAATTACTCTAGTACAGCAACCCGCTTTGTAAACTCCTTGCTAATAATAATACGTCTGGTCCCGTCTGCCCGTTCAGTCACATCGCAGTCATGTGTGGGTTCGCCTTGCCTATGCATGACACTCACGTCTATCCACCCCCCCCCCTCTTCCTCCAGTCTTCACAAATGCAGGACGGTAGCGCTGCTATGAAGTGACTACACTATTGCATAGTGCACCATAGTGAATTATTGCTTCACTGTTTTGGTTTTGTTTAATTATATTTCCAAATTTACAATATGAGCACATATTAAATGTAAGCAATACTAAACACTAGTAAACATGCCAGCCTATATCAGCAGTTTAGCTTCACCCTTCACTTTCATCATCTTAATACATGTATAATGTTTTCAAGAGAAAATCTCTTCAATGTTCATTCATTCAATGACTTCTCCAATTTTTCTGGATCATGTGACAAGTTAGGTTCGCTAGCGCAATGTGTTACATTTGGCTATTCATGTATCAGGAGCAATCCTAGTCATCATACTCAGGGTCTCTGTTGATGGGTATCATCTTCAGATACGGATAAACTATAAATTAATATTCTTTCAAGCTTGGTCTGTAGTGTAGTCTTTCTGACTATTAAGGAAAACCAGTTCGGCACTTGATCCAGTTGCAAACGCAGCCCGTGAATTCATTGGTTTTCAACCTTTTTGGCCCCATGCGGCAGTTCACAGTTCACCATTAATCCTAGATATTGTCTGCCCCTCCCTCTGAAATCCTGAATGCTACAGTACATCTTGTCTCATTCCCCCCCCCCCCCCCCCACCCCCCACATCCCATTTGTGGTGATGTCTTTTGATCTTTTACTCCAATGCAGTAGTATGGGCCTAAACTTAGCGCTCTCTCTTTCTCCTCCTACACACTCAATACTCCATGCACTGGTAGAACAAGCAAAGAGTAGACAGGACAAGGCTAGTGATCACAACCAATCCACCCACCATGCAGCAGAAGTGGATAGGGGAAATGAAACTGAAAAGCGGGTCAGGTAAATGTACCTGATAAGTGGATAGGAACCTGATAAGCAAATCAAGTAAGTGAACCGCTCAAGCAAATCAGGTAAATAAACAGGATAAATTGGAAAATTTAATTATTTAAGTTGAACTTTGGAACTGGTTCTTCAAATTTAGATCCAGATTTCCGCCCAGCACTAACAGTTAACCAGTGGAGCCTGACTTCAGGCCTTGAGAGGTCAAGTGTTTAAGTAACAGACACTGCATTTTGTTTTTCATCTCTAATATAAAGTGATAAAGTTCATAAATTTAAATGCGTTTATCATTACTTTTCATTACAATATAAATAAAGCATTTACTAAAGCATTACTATGACAGAAACATTGCTTAGGGAAAAGTGCTATACAAATAAATGCTCTCTAACTAACTTTTTTATTATTAATATGTGCGTAAACTGACATACCAAATATGCAGTGGAATGAGCAGTTTTGTTCAAAATGCAATAAAACTGACAAGCTCAAATAAAAAGTGTCTACCTTCCAAATTTCTGCCACATCACTTCCAACAAACGGACAAACACAGGGTGCATGAGAAGGTCATACTGCCGGAACTGCACAGCAATGTGAAGCTGATTCATTCAATTAAAGATAAATATAAAAAAACATTTAGTAAATAGGTGAAAGTTAATCATATTAATTTCTTTTTTCTTGTTTTTTTAACATAAGCATCTCAAAAACACAGTTGTTAAAACTGACAGCACCCCTTCAAATTAAAGGCAGTAAATTAATAGAGATGAAAGGAACTGCTCCATCAATATGTACTTGCTAAGAGTGTACACAGTTCCTTACATAAATATCCATCCAAGATTATGGATTTGGGAGGTGGTTTCCATTTTAATCAAATTAATTCAGAGAGACGTAGGAGTATTTTTCTCTTTTATTTTTTATTTATAGGAATATTGAAATTGTGTGAATTTTTCAGTATCAAAGAACAGACAGACAGTCCTTTCCTTTCAATTTTCATTTATTCTGTATGTGAAATCCATAAAGAAACTGATGATGGTATATGTGACACACACTGAGAAAGATATTTTGATATATTTAAAAATATGGACCGCAAAATTTGGCTCATGCAAAGCTACTTTATCTGACTCATCTATGAGGCTGTTCTCATTATAAAACTGTTAACACAAAATTTGCCAGGAATAGAAAACCTTTTGTTTTATTGCTTTTTCAAAATAACCGAAAAGACCTTCTGAAACAGTGAACACAGAACCCTTGGAAGCAGTTTCATCCAGACATAGTTTTACATACAGAATAGTCTGTCTAGGATTTAATTACATTATTATCTTTGACGCAGTTAGCCATAAAGGATTATGGAAAATCCTGGAACTAGGCTGTCCACCAAAGTTCTTGACCATCCTCCGTCAATTACATGACGGGCAAAAGGGCATGTAATGGTGACCTCTCTGAGGAATTTGCAACTGACAATGGTGTCAAACAGGGCTGCGTGCTGGCCCCAACTTTATTTGCAATCTTCTTCAGCATGATGTTCAGAGGCAAAGAAAGACCAAGATGAAGGAATCTACATAAGATTCAGAATAGATGGCAGTGTCTTCAATCTGCATCGACTGCTGGCCCAGACAAAGACCATCGAGGAAGTTATTCTCGACCTGCTATTTGCGAATGATTGTGTCCTCTTGGCACACACAGAGGAAGCCCTTCAAGTTATTGTCAACCACTTCTCTCAGGCAGCCAAAGCATTCGGCCTCACAATAGCCTGAAGAAAACTGAGGTCCTTCATCACCCAAAACTAAGATCCACCTACACTGCCCCCAACATCAGCATCAATGGACATCCTCTCAACGTGGTCCAACAATTCACATAGTTGGGTAGCATCATCACGAACGATACAGCAACAACTAAAGACATCGAAAACCACATCACCAAAGCCAGCAACGCATTCGGGCGCCTTCAGAGACAAGTGTTGTAGGACCACTCTCTCCACTTCTCCACCAAGATACTGGTCTATAGAGCAGCAGTTGTCACCACCTTACTGTTTGGATCAGAGGCATGGGTCCTGTATCACAAATAGTTAAGGGAACTCAACAGATTCCACCACGATGCCTGCACTCCATTATGAACATCAAATGGCAGGACCACATCACTAACAACGATGTTCTCAGCAAGGCAGATCTTCCCAGTATCGAGTCCATGCTGTTGTTAGACAGCTTCGCTGGGCTAGTCACATCTCAAGCATGGAGGACTCCACATTGTCAAAGGCTATATTCTACGGTGAACTGGTGGAGGGTAAATGAGACAGAGGTGCCTTCGAAAACGGTACAAAGACCAACTAAAGGATCAGCTCTCTCAGGTTGGCATTAATTACAAAACCTGGGAGCAGTCTGAAGCTGACAGAGGAAAATGGAGGTCATCCACACACAAGGCAGTGCAACACTTTGAACTGCATCAATGTGGAGCACTGCAAGAGAAGAGGAGATGCTGTAGGGAGACAGGGCTTCTCAAGTCCTGCCCAACCAGTGCCTCACATGTCCAACCTGCAGCAGGCCATGTGGATCAAGAACTGGCCTAATCAGTCATCAAAGGGCATGCCACCCATCCCTAGCGGGACCTTCCCATTGATCTTCACATGCAAAGTATCAACCATCATTTCGCCTGAAAGAGTCTGCCATCTGACAAAGTCGAGTTCGGAAGGTCACACACATATGCTCTGTTTCATCTTTCAACCTCCTGCTGGTGGGTATCTCGTCGATTACAGATTAGTTCTGTTTCGTCACACATGTACTTTCTTCAGATGTCCGACATTTTCATTAACTTTCATAAACCAGTGTCTTTTTGAACTCCAGCGATGAATCTCTTCTCTTATACTTTGAATGTTTAGTTTCATTACTAATGATCATTATTCATTACTAATACTAGGCCTAGATCTAAACTACATTCATTGTCAATTTCAAGCGCCACTTTGATAGATCTTCACTGTTTCCAGTATGAAACTGAAAAAGGCCTATTAAATTCTCAACACTCATCTCTTGAAGACACTGACAAGTGCAACTGACTTGGCTGACTGAATGCCTGCATGCCTGCAAGTGTGTAATATTGAAGTGGCTATCAAATATTATTAGCAACGAAATCGTAACAGTCTCACATACGCACGTAATATGCGACACCCTCTCACGGTACATCATATTCGATTGGGGCCATGAGTGACTGGTAAGGCGTGAAATGGGGGAGGGTAGGTGCATGATTTTTAAACACTGCGCCTCAGGCCTTATCTTTCTTGTTACGTCATAATGCAGCATTACAGACATTGTGGGTACCGGTATTTCACGCTACAGGCGATTTCTCTGTCTGAAGAAATTGATCTGATACCTGAACTTGGTCTTGGTTATGCTTAATATCAAAGAAAAGTGCAATCAGGGAAGCGAAAGACTTTCGTAATAAGGGTAAATTTTGTATCAGCCTACAGTTTTATTTCATACTAAGGGTGACAAATTACATAGCAGAATGACCATTCTGAAAGATTCTTTCTTAATAACCCAAGTTTAGTTTTAAGCATTTCTAAAGAACCATTTTAGAGTGTAAAAAGAAAATAGTCATAACTTTCATAACTTATCCATATTTTTAAAATCTGTCAATGGTGTGCAACAGGAAACTTAAAGCACGTTTTTAAGGCCAAATATCAGCATCAGTGTGTCACACATTCTATCATCATGTCAAATTAAACATGGCAGCCCCCATTGCAGAATGGTCAAAGATAGAGCTGAGGGGGGCTTGTGTGACTTTTGCATACAAAAGGAAAAAATCCTACCGAAATCCACAATGAAACTGTTACCATATGGGTTTGAATGCAATGAGGAAAAGTCATATACATCATTAGTGTACTTTGTACCAGCGTGGAAGATGAATCTCGCTCTAGGCGCTCACAATCTTCATGACTCACACAAAACGTTGCTCTCATTAATGAGCTCAATCAAAGAAGACAGGCGATTGATAGTTCGAGACATTGCTTCAGTTCTTTAAATTTCAAAGATCATTGTTTATGACATTATCTACGTGGATTTGGTTTATTGGAAGGTTTTGGCTGGGTGGGTTCCAAAACAGCTGAGAGAGGATCATAAGCTGCAGCAATGCAATATTTAACAGAACCTCTTCTGGATCAATACAGATGAAGTGGTGGTGGTGGTGGTGAGAATCTGTTAGCTGAAGTGGGAGCTGGTGGAGACTTGCAAGGAAAGTATTTTTTTTTACATTTGATAACTGGTGATGAGACATGGGTGCATCAGGCAACGCCAGAAACCAAAATGGGATTCCATGACCTGGAAGCATCCATCATCTCCGCCCATAAAAAAGTTCAAGGTGCAGAACTCAGCAAAAAAAAAAAAATTATGGATACCATGTTCTGAGATGCTAAACATGTCTTTCTATTAGACATTTTGTTTCATGGACAATGCATTAATGCTGTTCATTATTGTGAAACACTTGACCAATTAAGAGAAGCTGTGCAAGAGCGTTATTGTTCATTATGACAACGCAACATCCCACAATGCCAAACTGGCAAGAGACTGGTTCCATCGCTATGGATGGGAGATTTTACCACAATACATCATAATTCTGACATGGCTCTGTCACTTGTCTGGGTCCCTGAAATGCCATTTTGCAGGAAAAAAGAGTTTGGTTATGATGACAATCCCCCTGAAGAAATGCAAGACTGGTTCTCATTGCTTGACGCAAATTTTGTTCAGGGACGGTATCTATTCTCTAGCTCAGTGCTGGCAAAGGTGTGTCAATCTCCAAGGAGACTAAATGAAAACTAGCCAAAGAGTGACAATAACTCAGATCATAATGGAAATCTTTGCTTTATGTTAATTTTCTTATTACTTTCCGGACAGTCACATTTGTTTCTTCTGTATTTCTGAGAACTGCCTTTCAGACAGAGTATTAAAAATCTCTTCTCTTCATAAAACTATTTTAAGTTTCAGTACATGATTATTCACAACAGCTGAATGTTTTAATACAGATGTAGAAAGATGTTATTTTTCTTTTATTCATTTGTCATGAGCCTATACATTTGTTATCATATGATTCTGTATATTTACAAAAAGATAAGAGAGGCTGTTAATGAGATTCAGTCAAGATATCTGAGCAATGCACACAAAATTCAGCTTGAATTACAATTCCAAGTTTGCTTAACAAATAAATTTTTGACACTTCAAGCAAATGACCAAGGAGTCTCATTTAGCTTCATATTTTTATCATTATTTGAGTTATGCCTGAACAGCTATTAAAACTGCTGACTGAAAAAAAAAAAAAAAAAGAAGCAAGACTAATAAATGCTGAATTCATGTTTTTAGAAAGCAAGTTCACATGTGAGCATTTCTCAAAGCAGCTAGTGAAGGTGAATGTCAATTGATCAGATTTCCTGCAATCGAAGTTTGGTAAGACTATACCTTCCAAATTTTGTCCACATAATGCTAATGAGTCTCCTCATGACATGATGCAGCACCAGGTGATGCTGATGATTAGCTACTACACACTGGAGCTATATGAAAGTTATGCAAATTAATGAATTTCATCCTGATGTTCACAACACTTTAACTAGAGATCTAGAAAACAGTTAAATATATTTATTTCATACAACTTCTGTTCCAAATTTTTCACTAAATTTACAGTTAAAGTACCCTCTAATGATGGACAAAGTAACATTATATACATATGTGACATACATCTCAATATATAAAAAATATTTTCATAAATGTAAATGAGTCATATCAGATCCCTCCTATCTGACATAATTCATTCATAAGTTGTTATTTAAACATATAGCCTGCAATCTATGCCATATGTCTGAATTTTATCTTCTGTTATCAAAATAAGATCAAGATATGGGACTGGTCATTTGTCTTTCTGATGATGCACCTTAGGAAGACTGCCATACTACAAAAACAAGACATGAGATTCAGGCATGATTTGCTATGGGAAAACATTTAGGTTCTAACAAACATTTAAAACTTGACTTGCTGCTCATAGCTGAACACACTAGGAACATTCATCAAACTTATAAAATTATTAAAGAAAACAATGGTGAGACTATTCTCCTGTCATTTTCATGAGAGTCACCAGAACATAGAAAGTAGCAGTACAAAAAATAAAAGATAATATTTTCAAAAGGACATATCAGAGAAGAACAAATGCAACTAATAAATATTAATTGAATTTTAATTAGCATTACAATAATTACAGTTCCACTGCACCATACATGGTGCTAATGGTAATCAGAAATAGTAAAATGAATCTGATATCATAAAGTGACAGCCACTCAGAATTTTGAGATGGAAAAGGAGGAACTGCTAGAGAAGCCCCATTTGTGCAGATTCTTTTATATTCCAGATTTTCATACAATGGAATTGCTTTCTCTAAAAAAAAAAAAAAAAAAAGAAGAAGAAGAGGGGCCACCAGGCTACTTGACAACTGAAAAGCATGAACTATTTTCTAGGATCCCATCAGATGATCTGTACTTTCATAAACTCACATTAAAAAAAAAAAAGAAAGAAAAATTGGTAAAGATGGGCACTATTATGCCAAGATAAAGGAAACGTGCCTGTTGACCATAGTTGATTGAGCAGGGTCAGAAAAAAAGGCTAAAGATTCAGAAGAGAGACTTTTCAAAACCTGATTGTGAATCTCATCCTGGCCAATGGTGAGCAGGATGTCACTGGTTGCTGAATGTTTGGAGGCCCATCCACAACAAAATTGTCACTGTCAGAAAAGGACTGAAAAACAATTTCTGTGTTTCTTAGCAGTGTTGCCTTGAATTTGTGATAGATAGAGAAACAGTGTCACTGGAGAAATTTGGTGCAAATCTGGGGAAGGCTCATAAAAGACAGCCTCTGCCTCTTCCACAAGATAGTCATCCTTCGTTGATGGGAACAGAAATCCTGCAAACTGGGATAAATTTTAATCGTCTTAACAACTAGAAGAGAACCCACAGCCTTCGTGGGCGACTGTTTAAATATAGGTCAAACCGATACAAGTGTTTGGCAAGCGTATTGGTATTTTGAATGATTAAACTTAATGTTACTCAGAGAAAATATGTTGTTTTGAACATTTCATTCTATCAAACATACATTTTGGATCAAACACTCTTGTGAGTTTACTATTCCATTATTATCGCCTTTTTAGAACAACACAGATCTTTATGCAACAATGTTGCGCGTCAAATTTCAGATGGATGTGTTCAATAGTTTTTGAGTCCATAAGCCCTTTATGGATTTTGTTGCAGATTTATAGTACAGATTTGCTAGATAATTATTAGTGGAGGCTCTCATCCCCTCATTTTTCAACCATTGGAGGTTTTATATGATCGATTCTTAAATATGCAAAAATTAATTGCACATGCCTCCTTGGCCTGTTAACTGTATGCACTATTTGAATGAGAGCTCACTTTTTGTGGCATTAATGGTAAGGCCCTATTGAGTTTCACAGATAATGTGTTTTAATTAACACAATGTATCACCATTAATTCATTAATTTAACACATTCTAAATCAATTATATGAAATGTTTACTGTTTATTTCCCAGACATTTATTAGCACCACCAGGCTATAATTTAATTACATATAACCAAATTCAAAACATACCAGCTACCCCATTCACATAAAATTTCAGTGTTGATAAAAACTGTAAGAATTTTAAATATTTACACTATTGTGTTAACTCTGCTGAAAAGCCAACAATGTAGACAGAACTAGGAACAAAGCAATAATAAATAATATGACTCCTTAATTTATAGCATAGAATTACTTTTGAATTTTCATGAGTATTCTTACCGGTGTTTGTACTTTGCCATCAGGATCCTTCTCTGAAATAAAATATGAGAAACCAGGACTTACTGAGGAAGTAAATAGTTGCAATGTGGAAAATTCTTTAAGCTACAGTTTCAATCTGATCACAAATCATTCTGAAATCACTATTTCTTCCATTTTTGCTTTCTCATTTAAAAATTATTTATCAAGTAAGAGAAAAAACTGAAGCATAAAAATTCAATGTTCATATTTCCTCAAAATCAAAAATCAAATCTGCCTTGCTAGTACATATGACATCATTACTATGAAAAACAATTGAAATGATGCACGATGCTAACCTTTGTCACGGACAAGATAATTGAGATAAAAGTACTGTTTCCTGTTTGGCCTGTCAGTCAAGTGAAGTTGTCTCAATGCTTCATGAGCCTAAAAGCAGAAGTAACAAATTATCATGTAACAACAGCTCTTGTTGCAGTGGAAAAATGACAGTGCAACAATATTAGTTATGCAGTTCATCATCAGTATATTATCTAGCTGAAATGAAACATACAAGAGTTTGGTAACAAGTTCAAGTAGGGACATACTCTCTATCATGTTCCACTTATTTAACTGACATGGGAAGGGAAATGATGGTTTTGACATCCCTAGAAAACTCATAAACGATGACAATTTTTATAATGCAACTGAGCAAGTTTGCAGATAAATAAGGAAAACAGATGTGTGCGCATCTAGACTACAGATTCAAGTCAAAATTTGCTTTGTTTTAATATTTTTAACAGATTTTCTGTGCATTTATGAGGGGACTGTGACCAAATAGTGGGAAAAATCTCTGAGAGGGATGAAAAAAATATCCTAGAATCATCAGTGAAACCACCCATCAAGACACAGTTCTAAACCATAGAAGTGATAGTTTCACTCATATTTTTCCCACAGAAACACAAAGGTGCAGACTTACTACTGGTGCCATTTTGTTTATCATCCATGTGATTGCCTTATAGCCTTCATTGTCACTGAGATATACTGGAGCTTCAAGTTCCAACAGCAACCGAGCTGTCTCACTACGATCTATGAAAGAGAGACATTGGTTTGGAGATTGCCACTCATGCAAGGTGTCTATATTTTTCTATACTATTGTGCAGAATTCAATGTTCTACAAACATATTCAAGGACTATGGGTGAAGAGAAAATTCAAGCCAGTCTGACTTGGTATTGTATGAGATGTTGGTCCTTGTGTTTTGAGTATTTCAAATAGCTATCAACAAAATCTGCTATTGGATAAAGTGCTAATAAAAACTACTCATTAAATTAGTTCTATTAAAAAAATATAGCAGCATCAAGCAGCAACAAGAGCCAAGATAACCTGATGAATGACTCTGTTTCACAATTTGACTCCATTACACAAACAAAGATAGGATTACCATATTTCCAGCAAAGCTTGTCTTACTTTCTTCAAAATATGCCACGTTTCCTGTTACAGGTATGAATCAACTTTTTGTTAAAACTAAACTATGTGGATTTACATGAACAAAAAAATTATGCATCAATTTATTCACACAGACTTTCATTTTCCACATCCACATCCACCTTTTGGATGGCATTTCATAAAGATCATTGCACATTTGAACCTAATTGAATTCTCTGTTCTGAATATCCCTCGAGATTCTAGAGCATCTCTTGTATTTGCCATCCAGAAAATTACATGGCTGAAGATGAATATAAAATTTTCTTTAAACGATTTCATTTTTTGAAGGTTCAACACAAGGCTTTTTAGAAACTGAAATCTGTGTAACTCACATTTATGGTAAACTAACAAAAATGACAATACCTAATTCAGCAGCTACATGAATAGGGGTTCTGCCTTTGAAGTCCCTTTCTGATTTGTATAAGCAATTATGCTTGATAATCAGTGTCTTTAAGGATTGTACAGCATCTGTCTTTGCTGCATAAAACACCGGTGTTTGATTTTCTCCCTTTGTTCTGGCCTCTTTGTCAGCTGTTACAGATATGCAACAAGAGAGAGTGACAATAAAATTAAAAAAAAAAAAGAATGAATGATTGAATTAAAAATAACTGCAATGAACTGATGAGTGAATGCTGAATAAAAAACATGGGGACGGATGGATGGACAGATGACCAGATGGATGAATGGATGGATCGATGGATGGATGGATGGTGGGATCAATGGATAGATTGATAGGTGGGTAATGGGAGGATGGATGGATGGATAAATGGATGGTAGGATCAATGGATGAATGGATGGTATGATCAATGGATAGATCAATGGGTGGGCAGTGGGTGGATAGATGGATGGGTGGATGGATGGATGGATGGATGAATGGATGGATGGATGGATGGATGGATGGATGGATGGATAGCACAGGCATTTACAACTGTTCACGTAGTTAGCCAGTCCCAGTGGAAACCCTAGCACAAAAGTTAACCTGTTGTGCGCTGAGGCTTTTGTTTGTGTTGGGGTTTAAGGGGACATCAGCACAATCACAGCTATAATGTGCCACACACGGTAAGATATGTCTAAACACCAAGAAGAAGAGAGGAAAGAGAGCAGAACAGAAGACAGGAACAAGGAGAGAGAGAGAGAAGTGATGTCACCCTGGAACATCAAGGATGGCATTCCATGGGAGACATCCCACTGATGGCAGGCTTTCACTATCTGCAGGTGGGAGCAAAGAACCTACTTATATACCCCCCCCCCCCCCTGGCCGCAATATGGGGTGGGGGGGGGGGGGAGAGGGTATTGAGACC
>JBCEWB010141400.1:0-10929 GCA_039654565.1 Peronia peronii | reverse complement strand
AACAACAACAACAACAACAACAACAACAACAAAAACTCATTTCATGTGCCTTAAGGAGATCCAGTTTCGAAGATAAATTCCTGATCTACATCCAAACAATATTAAGCAATACTGAAAGTGCTTTCAAAAATGCTGGATGGTTGACATCATGGATTGTCACTGTACGAGGAGTTGGACAAGGCTGCTGTGTCAGCCCTCTACTATTTATATTGGCAGTTGAACTACTGGTAATAGGACTACGGCCTGACAACAATGTCAACAGTATAGTTGATGAAGCTGACAAAGTTACCCACGGGGAAACTAAATTGATACAGTATGCCGATGATAGGACGCTACTATTACTAAAAAGAAAACAAGATTTAGTGACAGCCTTAAAAATCATCGACAAATCATCAGGATTGAAAAAAAAATTAAACTGTCAGAAATCTGTCGGAATGTGGATAGGAGCCAAAAGTAAAACAAAACCAGAAGATGATATCTAAGATTGGTTAGAGAGAGAATGTGGAAACATGACAATCTTGGGAATATATTTCAATGCATCCTCAAAGGCTTCGTTATTAACTGAAATTTGGGAAGGGAGGTTGACAAATGTTAACAACTTATTAAAACAATAAAACAAATGGAATATGTCTCTTTATGGGAAAATAACAGTGGGAAAGACCTTCATGCTCTCTATGTTCACATATATTATCCAAGTGTTGGCCTTGCCAAAGAAAACTCTTCACACACCCGATCATCTGATATTCAAATTTCTCTGGCAGAAAAAAAAAAACACTCAAATAAAAAAAACAAACGCTTTTGAAAAAGTCAAAAGAATCACACTGCCTGGATCATAAAGAAAGTAGATTGAAAATGAATAGCGTTAGTGATCAACAAAAACTATTTTTGCTAAAATGGTTCAAAAGTATCAGTGATAATGCTGACAATCCCAGTGCAGTGCATAAAATACATCAAGAGATTTAAAGGCTTAGGTGAAGTATGGTATTTCCCGAAAGTAAGTGTAAGTGCCAAAGAATACAGGACTTTAGATAAAATAAAATCACATTTCTGGAGGAGTGTAGCGGAAGCATGTTAGATTTACAAAAGGAAACTGACAGGAGCGATAATGTGAGCAGCAAACTCACTGATACTGAACCAATTTTCAATAATAAAAATGTAAAGTATAAAAATAAGCCATTGTTTATCTGAGCAATTAAAGACTAGCTGGGAGGAAAAACACGAGGATGGTATAAATGAAATGTCTTAATATGAATGAATGTTTGTGTCCTTATGTGTAATATTTTTAGAAACTGCCATTGGAAAAAAAAACATTTTAAAACAAAGGGCGATGAAAAGAAAGCGAGTGAACTGATTCACATTGTATTTTTTCACAAAGCCCACAACGTCTAGGATGAAAACGAGTGTACTTTATTTATTTCCATGTGGGTTTATTTATTCATTTATTTATTTATTTTTCTATTTATTTATTTATTTATTTTTCTATCTTAGTCACCCTTTTGCATCTACTTTAGGGAAATTACTTTTTATTATTAAAAAAAAAAAAAAAAAGAAACTTGAACAGATCTTGTTATAGTTGTTTAACCGTCAGGTCCTAGCATTCATGCATTATTGCTTCCCAGACTGACCTGAGGCACATATCTTGAAAATGTTTGCTCTGAAATGACATATGAGTACCTAACTTATGGTTAGGTAAGCCCGCGGATGACAATGCAGAGATCAGTGGGAGACTTTCTGGCACATTAGACCAACAGTCCGAGAACCAGTGAGCTCCAACGGTCGCAATCAGGCTGACGTAATAGAATGTTCGTATTAAATTAAACTAAACGTATGAAAAATGTGGTATCATCACTTGCACCAAATTCTGAGCCTTAAAAAATGATTTGCTGTATTGCAGTACACGAAAGAAAGTGTAATTAAATGATTTGCTCGGTTGCTGTACAAGAAAAGAAATGTTAATAAAATGATTTGTGTTAACAGAAAGAGTTAATTAAATGGTCTGCTGCATTGCTGCAAACAAAAAGTGCATGTCTGGTACAAACTGAGCCCCAGATAAGAGTTTTGTTAACCTTATCATTCTGTAACTTAAAATTTGTGGACATTTTCCTCATGAGAGGTTTGAGTACTGTGATGCAGTGACGGCAGGTTTGTGTCACCTTTGTGATTAGTGACATCTGAATGGAGCGATAGGTCAGATATACATACTGATGAACATAAGGGTAACTTATCTTGCAGAAAAACACCATTGTAAAGAGATTGTACTAAGACATAGCGCTGCATGTACTAATACCCAGGCCAACTGAGATTGTTAGATCTACTTGTAAATGTCAACAAAATATTCATATGTTACACGGTGACAAGGAAAAGATAATGAACGACACAAACCAAACTGACAGAGGTTTACGGTCTCATGTTAATGTTTGTCCAGAACACAAGCTCATGACCATTTGAGTTGTGTTATTGGCAGTTGTTGTTTAAAACCATAATGATATTACCTTTTCCCCACAGATAACTGGCACATTTGTTTGTGCAGACAAATCAGAAAAGTAGCACATGTTCTCTTTCCTCACTGGGGGTTGGCTGTTCCAGGTCATACAACGTGGCTTTTTTTTTTTCCTTTTTTTAAAATTTAGGAAAAAAAAAGAAGAAATCAAAGACAATAAACAAACAAAAACAAAACAACACAACGATAACAACGACAACAACAACAACAACAAAAACCCTCTTCTCAGCCAGAGCAGTATTGGCCAACTGTCAAAGTTACAGCTGTGATTCTCCTACGACATCTTCATACACGTGATTGTCCTCAGTGCCAAGGTCGTCATAGGCTCTGTCTTGATCAGGGAGAGGTCGTGACTGGATGTCTGGGCTGGCATCTTTATCATTGAAATAAGCGCCGTTTGTTTCTTTGTAATGTTTCAGAACTTGATATAGAACTTTGTATTGTTCCTGGTGATCAGAAAATATATGGAATTGTTATATTTCTTGTTATAATTGATTCTCGTGCTTACATATACATATTATTAAACTGTCTAAAGCAATAATAGTATAGATGAAATAAAATGTTTCTCACAAAATGAGATATTTTTCATTCCATGAATGATAAAGAAACTTTAAAAAAAAAGTATTAGCAGTTGAATTTCTCTCTGTATTTGGAAGTTTCGAGAATACATTTTTGAGGGGTCGGATTGACAGTCATACCAAATAGCCTTAGTTTCCACTGCAACAAAACAATCCCGCAGCTCCCATCTGCCTCACAATCTCATTAATTTTTGATAAATTCTATGAGTTTTCCAAAGAATGTCAACGATCAAACTTGGATGACATGTCCAAAAATCATCGGAGGAAAATAGCTTGGGGCCAATTTCAGTCACCAAGCAAACAATACATTTAGCCCACATTAGCACCACGGATAACTAAAGCGTCACTGTATCCGTCAACCGAGCAGCTGTTCTTGCAACTATGGCAGATGGCCATGGACATCCTTCTCAATGGAACAGTCACTGAACATCCTCGTAAATGGAGAAGTTCATATAATTTGCTTTCTTTCAGACCAAATAAGGTTCAGTCAGGCAATTTTTAGTGTAATTGCTGCATGGACCGACAACACTATTTAACAATCTCATGGATGGATAAAGGTATTCCCGTAACGCATTGGGCTAGATAATCTACGTAAATTACACGACAATGATATTACTTCACGTACCTGGAAACAGGATTACATAAGGAAATAAAAGTTATGTTTGCACATTTTGCTTGGCATAACCTGCTTTCAAGAGGCAGAATAATAAAGCGAACATATCTCACCAATGTTGGAATGATTTGAGGACGAATGTGTCTGACCGTTCCGACCACCAGAGGTACTGTAAGGCGGTGGTCATTGTCCAGTCTGTCCAGCAAGAGGGTCAGAATGTAAACCAGGCCACTGTAGAGTGCGCCATTCCTGCACGCAGGTAGAACCATAACATGTGATACATATATAAAGAGACCCATTCTTGCTTCAAGATAGTTCCATGAAAATGAGCACACTTGAAATAATAGCAATAACAACAACAACAACAACAACAACATCATCATCATCAACAACAACAACAACAACAAGAATAATAACAACAAACTATCAAGTGGTTATACTAGGCGCTGTGACGAAAGTTTCACTGGAATCATGGAAAAGCTCATGGGCGAATTAAAGGGAAAAAAACAACAACACCAGAATCAGCATGATAAAATATATTTGATATCGTATGACAGGCAGGACATTGAAATGTTGGTTCTTAAAAATTTGTTCTACGTCCTCATGGACACACACTGGATAGGAGTATAGCGTAACTAAGTCGATTAAAAACAAAAATGGGAGTTTCCTAGGAAACATTGCTTAAAATAGAGTTTGCTAATAAGTTGCCCGCTTATTCGGATGTAGAAGAAATACAAGGAAACTAACCTGCACATGTACAGTGTTCTCATTTCGTCTGAACCTTTCAGAGATCGCACTCTCTCTACTAGATCCAGTAAGCTCTTTACATCAGTGTCAGTACTTGCACATTTCAGATGGATGACACAGAACTCCTGGTTTTCCTGTGGTAATCGATTATTAATCGCACTTAAGACGGGACTTTTCTGGCATGCACGAATACTTCTATGTGAAATCAGTCAAGAATGAATCGCTCTATAGACAAGAAGTACTGGACAACACGTGTTTTGCTGATTAACCATGGGATACACCATGACAACGACGCTGCTTTTCATTGCTTCAGTATGTATATGAGGACAAAAAATCAGAGCTTGTGTCATTGTCTTTAACTATTTTCGTCATGAACTTCAAAATGCTGTCAACTTTACCATGCAATCACCCCGACATTCCGTCAATGAAAGAGAAGGAGAAAGGAGGTGAGATAAGGGGGAATTAAAGAGAGGGAAGAGCAAAAGAAGAAGTAGATGAAAAGAGAGAGAGAGAGAGAGACGAAAGGAAAGAGGAGATAAAGAAGTAGAATAAATAACTTAATGGAGAAATCAGGCAGTAAATTGTTAAAAACACTAAAAAGAGATCTTGACACGTTAACAAACCGAACATGCGAACATTTACAAAATAACTTTAAATATTATAGTGTTGGATTATTGAAGCATGAATGAGTGCCAGGATTGGCTTTTGAATTATCTGGTTTCTCTATTATTCAGCCTACTAAAATTAGGCTAACCAACACTAGCCTTATCAAAACGAAATTGAAACTCGTTACTGATGAGACTTACAGACGAACCAGCGACTGGCATTGAGCTGTACTGATCGTTGGTAGAGATAGTGAGTTTTTGTTCATCCCAAAAATCGCTCGAGGTTGTCGGCCCTGATTGAACATCAAAAGGTCCGACCGTAAGAGGCTCAAGCTCAGTTGATGGAAGATATTGTCCAATGGTCTGTCGGTGAACAGCAGTGATTGAAATGTTGAGTGTCAGAGAATGTTAGGCTATTTATGTCACTTTGACAAGGTTATGCCAAGCAAAATGTGCAAACATCACTTTTAAAATGGTTGCCAAGAGAAACAGCTAGAGACTGATAATCTTCAAATACGCCCATCTCATCATTTCAATGACAGTTTAAAACTGAAAATTGTAGCAGGGGCTGCACAAACAGCAACTGTATTGGCAAAATATAGCGAAGTAATGAAAATAAAGATGGTACAACCATGTGTCTCGATTGTCAAGCCTTGTAAAAGAATATCTTACAAAGCACAGTATGATGGGATGGGAAGACAACACCCCGGAATGGACAGGAATGAGATTGGCTGATTCTCAAAGAGTAGTGGAAGTCAGAAAGGGTTGAAGGAGGTTGGTGGCCACATCTTCAAAATTGTCCCTCTGACATCGCGAGAGGTCAACAGATACGTGAGGTGAAGTGTTTTAATAAATAAGGCAAACTTCAAATTTAGTGGGTTTTTTTTTTTTTTAGAACATTGCAATTTACCAGTGTGCGTTGACCTAAAATTTTTCGGTAATCTATTATTTTAAATAATGCAAGCTTGTCATGGCTTAAGGCAGAATTATTCTTCATGTTTTATCGTATCACTTATTTGTATATGTGTGTGTGATATGTGTTTCTATGTATACCTTATCCTTTCTACTTCTATCCATTTCAAAGGCGACAATCAGTGTAATCTTGTACTGTATGACCAGACGCCAAAAGTCCAACAGTGTGTCTGGCATGGGCAGCTGTGTTAGAATTTGGTTGTCCAACTTTCGAAATCCCTGTTAACAGATTTTTTTAAAAAAATCCTCAACATGACGGTACCTGATAGAGATGTGATATTACTTGAAAGAAAATAGATTGCAATTTATATTTATATGCATCTTATTACAGAAAAATTGTTTGAAAGAGTAACCTCTCAAATTACTTCCACTTCTAACGCTTGGACGATAATGATACTGGAATTATGTAAATGTTCATTGAAGCTGTTTTACAGCAACACAAAGCAGTATTTCAGATTGAAATTATCAATACAAATGTTTTTATTTTGATTGACATAAAATACAGCTCCTTGAAACCATCACTACTCATTGTGTAACCATGCAATAAACGATAAGATAACATTAAATTATTACCGGCATCAAGACAGCATTTTTGAGGTCAATCTTCAGAACGGGTCTGTAGTTGTTATCTGAGAATATAGCATGAGGGTTAAATCGTTCTCCATGGTGTAATACGTTTGCTGTGATCACAGAAATAATTGCAAGTAGAACATAATTAACCAACGTGTGCAATAGTTATACTTCTGTAGGATCAGTCCTTTTTCTTTCAATAGTTTGGTCATGTCAGATGTGTTTTACTGACGTAAGTCTATGGCAGGCTTAGAATATGTTTCACTGAACAGTCATTATATCTGTAACATGTTGGACAACTCAAATAATATAACATTTACTAAAGTGAAAGCTACAGTTTTCCTTTGAATCAAACTCTACACAGAAAACAAAAATAGTCCCACTATTAAAATGCTATTTTTCCAAAATGCAGCAATCTTGGAAATGTCTTTGTAAATATTTCCAGTGCATGTTGTAATATTTAAAATGGATTAATATGCTATATGTGCGTTATGCATTACTATATTAAATTTTATTACCGGTTATCATCAATCACCATCATAGTATTATTAACTAAAATGCCATAGATGAGCATGTGGAACATGTGTATATTGTCGGTTCGCCCTGCTGCATAACATGTTTTTGTTGGTAGATATTCATGGTCAATCTGTCCTTGGGCAGACTGAGATTTCAATTTTTGAACCAGTCGCCCTGCGTTAACATTTTCAAATTAATCTGTTGATACATTTGAGGAGAGCTCTTTTCCTCTAAGAAGACTTGTTAGTTTGGTCAAACGATCTAGTTTAATACAATAATTATTTCAATTTTGAAATACTATCATTTTCTGGTAATTCATTGGTCATTTCATATGTACGAGAGCCTTGTTTATAAGGTTGATATTTTCTTAGTTCTTCTCACTGGCTAGAACGTCGTTAAATCTGTTCTTGAGTTTGTTCCCAGCGATGTGGCTTTTCTGATACACGTTTTCTTGGCCGGTCTCTTTGTTCTGATCCAAGTGAGAGAACATCTGGTTATCGTCACACACATTGCACATTGCCTGGAATAATAAAGATAATTACGACAATGTTCCCAATGTTGCATGAACAGTAAGAATGATGAGCATAAACAGTTTTCTTTTTCTCCTTGTACTGGATAAAAACCAAGAGCATGTTGTCTCGCCCTGTTCTTTTTTAAGATTTTCCATCACAGTTATAGTACAGATGTACGTCATCAGATTAAAATATTCCCACCCTCAAAGTTTACTTTTATGCTTGTGTTTTGAAAGTGTTTGAATTGTATATAATTCTTTATCTCACAATTGTATACAATTATATAACTCACAGATGTTTCATTATGATTTCTTTTTAGTATTCTCACTCAGAATTGGGAGGTTTGGATTGCAGATCCGTGGGCAGAATGATAGAAAGAATGTTCTGTGGGCCTGGATTGCACACCATGATAGAGTTTTGAGTTATAGTTTAATGTTCTCCACTGGAACCTAAATGAACACTGACATCATAGACCAAAATAAAGTTACGTGGACTATAAATTCTCATCACCTCATATTCCTCCTCAAAGTGAGTGCGTCCAGTGGATGAGATAGAGTTCAGTTTGTCAATCCTGTCAGAGATGTTGTTTGGTGTGAGAGCTGTGCCAAGACAAACAATGGCCACATGTGCAGCCTTGTGTAGGAAGATGTATTGTTCCTGGGCAACGAGAGCGAGGGATAGTTTTTGTATCAAGTGGCATTTAATATGACCTTTGAGTGACAGAAACATTAACGGGGGTAAAGATGTATGATTATAATTAAGTATAATATAATTCCTGGCGATTGCATAATATGAAACAGGATGTGATGAAAATTAAAACTGAGTGATGGAAAAGATTATTTTCTTTATATGCTAAACGATTTTTCATTTTGTGGAAGGGGACATGAACACTGTATATGTAGAATATCTAGCTAGTAACAATAACATGTGTACATGTTCACAATGACTGTATGTGATGTCATAAACAAGCTACTGTCCTTCTGTGTAGAAGTTATTCAAACATTAGACATGCTGACAGCAAATGGTAGTGCTGGTTAGCAATAGAGATGACAAAACATAGAAAAGGAGAGCTCCTTGCACAATGTGGCCTACCAGGGTTTGTATCATGTACATTCTGGCGTTCCTCAGTTTCACGAGAGTAGAATAAAAGTCGAGTGTTCCCTTGCTTTCTGCCTCTTTCAGTAGATCTCTGAGAGCAATGAACACTCCAGTCCGTCCCACACCAGCACTTGAACAGAATAAAAATACAAAACTCATTTTTGTTTGTTTGTTTGTTTGATTTTATGCAGTTAGAAGAACGCCAGTAATTAAGCTAACACACAAGGACTTGATACGTAAGCTTTTTGATGTTCCAGCTAGGAAAGTGACGGAGATGTATATATTCCTGTTGACTTTTATACTAACGTAACCTCCGGCTGGAATCGTATATTTGAGGAAGTGTTGTAATAAGTCTGATAAACGTATAGTATTATTTAATGTTATTTAAGTGATCGTTTTCATGCAGCCATCTCCATTATTATCGTTTATCATCCTCTCCAGATCATGGACCAAAAAATGGCCCATTAACCTTTGTTTGACACAATTTTATCATGAATTCTCATGAGTATTTGCTCCTTGTTGTGTCATCAGTTAAACCTTCTGCCTGACATATCAGTGGCCTCCGTGTCATTTCGTTTTCCCTTCGAATTCCATTTGACTTTTCCTGTAGTCCTGGTACTTGACATTTGCAGTGTATCACTAGATATATCAGCCGAGATAATCACGCTAAGGTGGTTGAAGGGCTTATCAAGACCGTAACTAGGTATTCCAGCTAAAACCATTTCTTATCGATCATCTCTTTCTGCCTGTATATCTGACAGACCTTCATCCAGATTTCCTTAATTTTTATTATAACTTCCATATATCGTATTCTTACATTTTTTTTTCACTTTAGCATTCTATAAAGGTTTGACATTTTTTCAAAATCTGTCTGTTTGGTAGCCCATTTGTTTTTGAAAAACTAATGCAGTAACCATAATAATACTGAGTACAGGTCACAGTTGAAGAGCTGTTAAATGTGGGAATGGGATATTTCTTGTCTTCCATAATTTTTGCATCTGGTTGAGCAAGACATAATAAACACTTCACATTGACCAACCTGCAGTGCACAACAATGGGTCTGGTGGTTGGTATCGATGCCACCCTTTGCTCAAAGTCCACAAGTGGCCATGGAGTATTGGGGACACCTTTGTCTGGCCAGGAGGTGAAGTGGAA
Organism: Peronia peronii; assembly: GCA_039654565.1. Taxonomy (NCBI): domain Eukaryota; kingdom Metazoa; phylum Mollusca; class Gastropoda; order Systellommatophora; family Onchidiidae; genus Peronia; species Peronia peronii. The sequence continues at coordinate 1,063 of JBCEWB010141400.1, read as the reverse complement.
GTGGGTCAGATCATGTGAAGATTGTTTCCCCTGTATACAAAAAAAAAAGCCATAATTGTTTTGGAAAGTTTAAGACAATAACAGAGACAAACTAGGCAATTTTATTGACGGAGAATGCTCGCCTTAAAAGTTCTATTTCATTTTAATGTAGACTGCCTCCTCTTCATTTCCTAATGCTTCTGCTCCACAATGGTTTTCGTGTTTGTTCTAGATTTGTGACTAGGCATAACGCAAAAAAACAAAAACAAAAACAAAAACAAAAAACTTAAGGTAACGTAAGAGGGGATTAATATATTGTTGTCATCAGTTGAGGAAAGAGTGCATGGCATCACTTGTAACATTAAGGGCAGCAGCATATAGGGTCCAGAAATTTAGATTCTATGTCAAAAAACACATTTTTAAAATAGTCGGCATTTATAACTCTAATCTTATAACGCCAAGATCTTTAGCGATGTGGAACTTTTGGGCTATATTTCAGCCCATTAAACATTCTAGATCATCCATTGAATGCTCATGATATGGTTGAATTACCTTACAGATGTTTCACCAACCTTTATCAGTCTGAGTTCTCGTATAGTGTAGTCAGCAAACACCTGAGTGGTTTGAAGCTGCACAGTGATTTCTCCAAATGTCGTTTTTCTGTCATCTGGCCAGTACTGGTCACATATTGTCTGACAATGAATAACAATAATTTCAGTATATCTTCAATGCGATAAACATGCACCATCTTATAATAAAGTGGCTCAGTCTGATTTGTTTTTCTGATATGCAGTAATGTAGATATAAATAATGCAGTGTATACACAATTTTATCATTACTATTATACCTTTTTAGACGAACATTTTACAGTAAATGCTTTTCGTGAACTGCTTATTACAGTTATTTCATTGACCAATCTGCGATCAGTGACAAGCAGCAATCGCTCTTTACACTTTACTGTCAAAGGTAACGTTATTATTTTCTTAACTAGTTACAAAGAAACAAAGTGTCATCTCACCTTTCCGTCCTCAGTCAGATTGGTAAGCATAACCACAATGTCTGGTCTTTGTTCCCACAGCATTCG
>JBCEWB010141389.1:0-10929 GCA_039654565.1 Peronia peronii | reverse complement strand
GGAGTCTGTTTATATCAAGCACCTGTAATAAATTCTGCATCATTTCGACGTGAGGATTCCTGTTGTGATTTCTCCACTATTGTGTTGTCTCATCCGCATTCACCGCCTGATCGCCACTTAATACATCACGACAAACACCCTTCAACATCCAGAAAGGAAGTTCGTGACACTAACGTACTAGTATACATTAATGTAAATGGTATCAGTCCCAGAAATACTGTGCATACTGATTATTCCATCATAGTTAACAATAGATATGAAACATTAGTAACATTCTCAAAGAACTCAGGAAATTTCATCTCAGGTGCGGCAAGTATAGTGACAGTGCAAAAAATAAAATATGAGTCAATGAGACAGCAACAAAAACTGAGATGACTACTTGGAAAATTGACTGAGAGTTGAAAATGGTCCCAAACTCAGGGCTGCAATGCATTGCACACTCAACATTCACTCTGATGATTATTGCTCAGCCATTTTTCTAATGTCAGTTGTTTTTTCACTAGAGATCCACCTCTGTCATTTGCAGTACTGCTCTTTCCAGCATCTTGACAGGCTTCACCTGATGGGAAAGAAAGAAAACAACAACAACAAAATATAAATTGAGATTTATCTTCAATGCCTAAATGCCATGCTATTTTAATAAATGCAAGATGAAATTCAATGGAAACAAATGTAGCCTGATGCTCAATACTGACAATTTTGAAAGGCAGCTCTCATATACTTTCTGCACTTACCTTCAGCAGCAAGTAAAGTGTAACTCAGCAATTGATTATTCCAACGTTTCAGTTTTGCTTCATGGACCTACAAGAGAAAAATGGTCAACAATAATAATAACCAGATACTGGTATTTCATTTCCATCATCATCATTACTAAGATAACATTGTAGTCTTAATTAAAGTAATGAACAATTCATATATTAATAGATTTTCTACTTTACCAAATGATTTTAAAGATTTGGGTGCCTATTTAGTGCAGTCTAAGGATAAATACCATCATTGTAGCCATGAGGAACTATGAAAACTTTCACTGTAAAATAATGATGACAAAAATTACAAATATACTATATCGCTATTTCTTTGAAACAGTATTTTGAAATTTTTAAAACACACTAACATTCTTTGGAGTCGCTATGCTTCTTCCATCTGCAGTTGAAATTGCAGTATCATCTTGCAAGTCCATGGGAGGTGATGACAAGATGCTCATGTCCATAGCATGCGTACTATTTATCTGTTGGGCAGTTGAGTACCTATGGCCATCTTGTACCAGTTGCCTACTGAGTTGAGTTTGCTGAAATCTGACATCTTGTGAAATTTCATTTTCCGGTTGTTGATGAATTGCGATGTCTGGAGAAAAGAAAAATTAGCACTGTGGTCTGGTGGGATAAATTCACTGATACATATAGGGCTTGCTAGTAGACTATCCACACACTCATTGTCACAAAGTAGCTGCTTTGTATGCTTCTTGTCAATACAAAATGTGGAATTTGTCAACAGAGGTACACAATGACATATCTTTTTCAAAAAGGTGAATCACTTTGCTGATTGTCATTCAATGACAGTGGCCATTGTTTATTTGTTGTTGAATATTTTATGAACAATGATCAAACCAAGGGATATTTCTGTGGTAGATGCAATACAAATCTGCGAGTAAAAACTGGAAACTGTATTTTTTCTATATAATTTTTAACTGAGTGATTCAGAGGTCTTTGGATTCAGAACTCACATGTCTGCTTCAAATTAGATTATAAAACCTTTCTGCCTCAATATAATGAATATGCCTTCTGCAAATCTGTCTGATTCTCTTTAAAATCAAACATTTAAAAAAAATTGAGGGGGGAGGGTATATCACTAATAACTCTGGTAACAGTTATTGTGCGACTATTGCTTACCTACCACCACTTTTTAAGATTCATACAAGTGTAAATCAATCTGATGAGACAACCGATGACTATGTATGAGTAGTTTGTTTTTATAACAAAAAAAAAAAACATTCTAAGACTTCCTTATTGGATCACATGTAATCAGTGCAAGTACATAACAAACACCGGTGATTGATTAACTCACAGATTATTATAATGTCACTTTCTTGTGAAATGGACCACTAAGAAACTGTAATCTAAATATAATATACCAAAGAGAGCTTTTTCATAGAGAAGCACAAGAAATTGCTTTCAAAATATAGATACCTTTTTACAAATCCTGGACAGAATAAGGTGGAAATGAAAAATTGAAGGGTACGTTATAAACTATAAGCCATCCATATTACTTCCTCTTCACTACAGCTTTAAAAAAGATTAATAGCAATTGAACAATAAACAACATGGCTATGTAACGATTCTACATCTCAAAGTACTAAAATAAAATCAATCAGATCCTTGCTGCTGAAAACAGGCAATGTGGTTGTAGATAACAAAGAGAGACAGTGAAGTATTACCTCTGGAGATGCTGCTTCTTCGCAAAGGTTGAGCTAACCCAACAGCAACACCACGACGAGGTGTATATGGCAATGTAGACTGTCTGTGTCTGGTGGACTGCACTGAAGTTTGAAATGATTTTTCTGTCTTATAAGCATCAGTTTGATATAAGGAGCCACAGTCAGACATTGTTGTATGAGGACCACACACATCTGACGGAAGATTGGTATTAATCTGATGGGAATCATGAAAAGCTTTTGCATCCTCCAGACAGGAGCGCTGTTTGCTGTGAGTATCCTGTGTTTCATTATTATTCAAGGTAACATCTAATCTATCCAATGAAGACACTGATTGATAAGTGTGCCCAGCAGCTTGGAATTTTTTGGCTGTATCATTATCTGAAGGCAATTTATCATTACCTGTATTCCTGGACATCTGGTGAATGTGATTCTCTTGCTTTGAATAAGGTTTAGTTGGCATGTCAGACAACTTATTTATGCCTGAAAAATCTATCTGTTTGTTATAAGATAATCTTGGGTCCACCAGGCATGAATTTCTAGAGCTGCTCATGGTCAAATATTTGTCATCAATAGAAGTAAAATTTCTCTCAGAACCTGTCACTATGTCTCTATGATACATGTGTGATCTTGTAATCCTAGCATTATTTATACCATCACCTGATATAAGCCTGTAAGCAGCTTGTTTTTCATTGCAGTGTTCTTTTTTTTTTAACGGTCTCTTTAAATCTCGTGATACTGAGAACGGAACAGATTCCAAGCCAAGCAATAACTCATCATGTGACTGACTAAAGACGAACTTATCAGATGCACTCTTTGGTAATAATCCAGAGGACAAAATATCTGATGTGACATCATTCTTGCAGTCTATGATGAATCTAGAGTCATCAACGATATTGCAAGGCTCTTTGACACCATCAGGTAATGAATCACATGCTCTGTTTGCTTTTGATGAAAATATTCCATAACCTTTGCCTCTTTTTGGACAATTCAATGTTCCTGTTGCATCTGAACTATCATGGATACTCCCATTAAGATGTAAGTCTTGTGCTAACTCAGCATATCTGTTTGAGGACATGGAATTTGTATGTGCTTGAGGGACTTCACATTTTATTTTATAGTCATCGTCATGTGACTCATCTCTCTTATCAAAGAATAATCTTGGCTTTTGAAGCATTTTTGAGGTATTCTCCTTTTCATGCAAATAGTCTTGTTTCGTGATGGAGTTATTTCTAAACCATGGATATTCCATTTGAATTGTATTCCTACGATCCTTTAAGAAAGGTGACTTGAATTCTTCATCTGGTAATGAATAGGCAAAGATAAATCGAGAGTCCTTTGTAGGACTGAAATCTATCCTGGCATTTTTTCCCCAAGATTTCTCATAATCAAAGCCATGTGCCTTTTTCTTAAACTGATCATCTTCATGAAACTGACAGGCTGAATGTCTGTCATGAACATATGTTCCAAACTGGTTATCCTCTTGCATTTGTTGAAATAAAGGAAACAGATTCTTGGAGGAATCAGCATTGGAATGATCTGAATCTTCATTACACACATGAATTTGAAATATATCTGGTTCACTTGAAATTGAACTGCTCTGTGGATTTCTAAACCAATCTGCATTAAAATGCTTAGCACCCTGGCAATGGCCTGAATATCTTCCATCAGATGTAAATGATGTAAAATTTGAATCCTCAGATAATTGGCTTTCTGTTGACATTCCAGCAATGTTGACCTGCTTAAAATAGGAAAGGGTATTGTTATCTGAGTTATCTATCAAGGTTTCACTTTTGATTCTGTTGTTATGGCCCATTGTTTGATACAGGTTCTGGTCTTCATATTCAAGGTGCAAAGTTTCATTTGAACTTGAAGATGCCCGGCCTACATTATTGTATGTATTTTCCAAAATACAACTATCATTTCTTATACTGCATTGAGGTGCAACTGTTTCTGAATTCTCACAATTCATATCATTTCCATCCAGTTTTTTCCTGTTCTGAGTATCTATTTGAAAGTAAGGATTCATACAAGTACTCTCTCTGACCTCAGTATTTTGTGTTGATGAATAACAATCTGGGAATGACAAAGAGTGCTGCTGACTAGTGAAAGAAGATAAGTTCTGTGCAGGACAAACATCACTGCTTTCATCCTTTTGTCCATCTCTTTCATAGATAAATGAATGATTGACAATTCTCTTCTTGATATGCAATCCATGCTCTGAACTGGAAACAAATGAATCTTCACAATTTCTGTGCGGAAAAGGAAACCTGTTGGTAATCATCTGACTGTCTAAATTTTGGCAATCATGCAGCTGATACTGATCACATGTCAAGTGATCTGTTGCAGCATTCTGAGAGAGGCTAGAGACCCTTAGTTTGCCGTGATCATAAACAGATCCTTCTTGTAAATGAGAAGCATGGTGTACTTTCTCAGTTTCATTTTTTGCAATCTCGCTTTCAGGCATAAACTTTGTCAAATTCTGCAAGGTGCTTTCATGTTCTGTTCGTACTGATCTGGAGATTTTTGAAGACCCTGTAGGACTGCATTGTGGATTTGAGGTAATCTTTGATGTTGTACATGGTAGTGAATATACCACCAAACTATTTTTATGTTGGCTGGAGCAGTTGACAGATTTGTCACTGTCATTACTAGCTGAAATTGATGCTTGGGAGTTATTATCTAAGTCAGACTTATTTTTCTTTGCACTGGTCATGATGTGAAGATACTGCAAAAAGGACAAGAAAAGGGAAATAAACAATAAAATTATTTGTATGATATAAATGTAATTTAAATTCTTGTAAAATTGTCTCAAACTACCTGTTGATTGGAGATTTTTGGTTTTTGGTCTAAAAACTTTTTAGAAAATGAAAAGTTCTTTCCAAATCTTGTCTCGGCAGTCATTTGCTCACAAATGTTGTAAGTCCTTCAGTTAAGTCATAAAATCTACCAAGCTCAGGCAGATCTAAAGCCAGTCTGGCAATTTTGTCGATTAATAAAAAAGCAGATAATTTAATTTAATGAACACTGGCAACACAGGCCTTGCTGAACACATGAACTCTGTTCAAACACAGTTTCTGCATTGGTACGCCATTCTGTATGGCTAAGAAAACTCCTTTGACATTACTTGGCTTGAAGCAATCCCTCAGACTGCTTGCATTATCAAAAGGGTCTATACTTTAAATAGGTAGTGCATACTGAATATGATGATACTCTTTGACTTTCATAATATTCCTGTCAATCAATTAAAAAAAAAAATGTTAGTGACAAATGATTAATGAAAATTTCCCAGAAATGAATTTCCATCTCCTATATAGGATGAAATTCTCTTTTATTTCTGCTGCTTCAGAGCATACTTGTGGACTACCTGCCATAGTAAAGGCCAAGACACTTTAAGTTTTGACAGAGAAAGACAGGCCAATACCCAGAAGGGACTCTATGGGAACCCTTATAGTGACAGGGGATGGGGAGTAAAATTCAAGAAAAGATATTAAGGGGATACTTGGGTGAAGTTTTCACTCATAAAGGGTTAAATTCTCACTTTTGGGATTTCAGTGAATTTGCATAGTTGATTATGTTTAGGTTGAGAATACCAAGTCACAAAGCTCAATTCTACCAGTTTCAAGAAAAGATATTAAGGGAGTGCTCTGGTGAGGTTTTCACCTATAAAGGGTTAATTCTCAATTTTGGGATTTCAGTGAATTTGCATAGTTGATTATGTCTAGGTTGAGAATATGAAGTCCCAAAGCTCAATTCTACTAGTTTCAGCCCCAAAAATGCATTTGAATGTATATATTTTGTATATCTTGAATATATGTATATTTTGAATATATGTATACACCTTATTGTCCATTTTGTCACGTTTGTTTTTCTGTTAACTGAACTTCACTAAAGTCTTAAAATCAAAGCCTTTTATTGTCATATAGGCATCAGATTTGATACATTGACAGACTATTCATATTTTTAGGTAATAGGCTAGTTAGTTTGATGTTTTTCACACTAAGACAGCAGAAATTGTTTATTCTTTTAATCTGGGTTGTTGTTTTCAACCCTTTTTCTGTCAACATCAACTTTAGAACCCCCCTGTATCTATTTCATAATCACAGACAAATAAAACCTAGCCTATTACCTCCATATAGGTCTCGCCTTTCAGTATACACTTATGTTACATTATGTTCTGTAATACGTCTTTCAACCTCCTAGTGGTGGTTATCTCGATATACAGTTATGGGAAGTAAATATCTTTATTGGTTTTGTAAATTTTAAGAAGTTAAATTAATTGTTTATTTTTCAAGATGGTCACCACTGCCATGGCAACAAGCAATATATTGAAATTTTTGTGACTGAAATAGGATCTCAGTAAATTGTCAGTTCATACCAAGGACATTTCACATCAATGAATCCAAATTTTTTTAAAAACTTGAAATTTCACCCGCGCACCCCCTTAAACAGAAATCCAAGAAAAGGCAAGAAAAGATGCAGAAGTCAAGGAGAGCAGATTGTGTGTGAGAAAAGCTTATTTTGAGGCAGAAAACCAAATAAAATACTCTCCATGTCAATTTTTCCCTTAAAAAGAACTTTTAACAGCTTTTTCACAAAACCTGAATTTTTTCCACTATTTTGCAACCTGCTTTTTTATTTCTGGACCGATTCCAACCAAATTTGGTGTACATCATTTTCACAACGAGATCAAAAAACATAAATATGTGCGTCTCATTCTGCTGGTAAGTTTTGGAGAAAAATAAGTCTTTATTAGTGAAAAAAAGGGGCAAAATGTGAAATTTCATTACAGGGCATTATAAAAACTTTCTAAAAAATTGTCCTTTGCACGCGAAGAGCTAAAAATATGTCACTTTTTAGACAATATTCAAAACAAGTTGACCAGGCCTCATCAAATTCCTCTGATATTTGGCAAAGGTGATAGATTTAAAGATAGCCATTTCAGAACACCCAAAATCCAATATGCAGGTGTACCATGGCAATCATTTAAGTCAGTCTGTTTTATTTCTCTGTTTTCTTCTTGTCTGAACATGCTGAATTTGATGGAAAGGGTTAAAACTGTCTGTCTGTAATAGTAAACAAAAATAGCAAAACAAAAATCACCTCCAGGACACACTTTCTCCCCTCTTTAAGAATTTATATTCTGCAGTCATGATAGTCAAAAATGAATGATAATCAGGAAGGAAAGAGAATTCAGGCAGTCAGCCAGTTTACTTATTTGGGAAGCTGTGTAGATCAAGAAGGAGATGCAAGAAAAGAAATCAGCATCAGAATAGGGAAGGCTGCTACAGCATTCAGAAACCTAAGCAAGATCTGGAACTCCAAACTGATCTCAGTAAAAAGGAAGCTCAGAATATTCAATACAAATGTTTTATCAATACTTACATATGCCTGCGAAAGTTGGAAATGACAAGCGGAATAGAAAGGAAGCTGAGTGGCTTTGAAAACGAATGTCTACAGAAAATTATGGGTATTAAATGGAATGAATTTAAAACAACAGAAAAAAATAAGGGAAATTTCAAAACAGCCCCACTGAAAGTAATTAAAAAAAAGAAGGTGGCACTACATCGGTCACATGAAAGATGGGAAGATAGAAAAATATCAAAACAAGCACTGAGCTGGGAAATCAAAGGCAGAAGAAAGAGGGGTAGACCGAAAGAGACACTTAAAAGAACTATCATGAGAGAGGCCAAAGAAGTAGGGATACGGAACATAAGAAAACATTGAGACAGCACAGAGAGATCAAAATGGAAGAATACTGTGACAGCCCTGTGCGACATACGATGGTGCGGGAAGGATTTCAGATTTCAGATTCAGTCACTATCAGGTTTTCTTCCCTTTGCTTGTGACAACATGGAAGTTCTGATTGAATTATTAAACATACGTTTTTAAACAAACCATGTAAACCTAACATGGAAACATATCAATCCTGTTTCTTAGATAAATCAGACAAAACTAAATTACCTTATGGAAAGATTGCAGTCAAGAAATAAAAGAGAAAACAACAAAAGCTTTATCAAAAACATTCTCATTCTGAAATAAGTGATGGCTGGTTAAATAAAAGATAGTGATGAATCTTTTTTTCTTTTTCTTTTAGACTAAGCTTATAAATTACACTTCTGTTTGTAAAGTGCTTGCATTCCTCTAACATCCCACTGAATACTTATGAGAAATGATTTCATTTCAGATTTGGATATTCTTTCTGCACAACTCAATCTATCTTTTTGAAAAAAAAAATAACATATTAGAGTCAATAATGCTTACCTTGCAGATGTCATCTGGTAATTCCGGAACATGTCTCTTGATGTTTTCATCCAATAAATTAAAAATATCTGTCACTGTTAGATATCTCAACAGCATCTGAGCACTGTAACAACCATACAATAACCTTATCACACAGAATTCTACCTGGCCCATAGCTATCTTGAAGAATAATTGTATTTATTTCAAAACCATATTCTGCTTCTGCTGCATCAAGCTCTGTGAAATTTTTGTATGTTCATTTATTGTGCATGACCTCTGAACTGTTACATTTTGTGTTCATTTTATATGTCTTGCGCCCAGGGCAAATGAGTTAGAAGTCGCTCTGGGTGATTGCAAGTTATGGCTGTTTTTAAGTATTTTCTGACTCAGATAACAAATTTTGATTTTCAGATTAGAAAAGGTTGAATTTTTGTTTTGTGGAAAACAAATTAAAAATTTTGGTATCTCACTCGGAAAATAGTTAAAAACGGCCATAATTCGAAATCTCCCAGTGTGACTTCCGACTCATTTGCCCTGTGTGTGAGACATATAACATATAGTGGTCTCTGCATAGGAACTCGAGATAGCCATCCACAGGAGGTTGAAAGACAAAACAGAATGAAAGGAGCTCAGCCTCCAGGAGACAAAAAAGCTGGTTTTCAAGCAAACTGAAACATCACTTAACCCATCTGACCACTGTCACAATTACAATTAGATCACTATGTAAGCTAAAAATTTGTCTCTATATGAATAAGAACAGCTTTCTCTATCGTGTGTGTGTGTCTGTGAGTGTGTGTTGTTGTTGTTGTTGTTATGATTAGATCTGACAGTTCCTGACATTTCTTGCTTTATAATTTTTATCAGTAATGCCCTGCTTCTATTAAATGTCAAGTGAGTTTCCATGTTATAGTATCATTGTTGGAATGAAACCATAGTATGGCTAATTACTCCACAGATAAATTATATGAGTGACTCAAGTGTTTTAAATTAGCCACAAAAACCAAAGTAGAAAAACAACTAATCATTCAGGAGGCTAAACTTATTCCTCCTTATACACAGAACCAATCACAGGTGGTGTCCCACATGTTGACGAACAAAGGCATGATTATGGGCTAGTCCTTGCTAGGCCTGACTACAGTCTTATGTCCCCATGTCACTTCCCCTCCCCATGTCCCTCTTCCCTCCCCCCTCCCCCCCATTTTAATGCACGCATAGTACTGTGCGTTTCTCTCAAGTGGACAATCTGACGTAAAATTACTCCACGAGCACTACTGTGTCTGGTTCAGCACCAAGCTCTTCGGCAGATTTCTTATTTCGAAGCAGATTCTTTGGCAGGTAAATTATAGTGAAAAATCCCGTTTTACAGCAGAGGTGGCTTTTAAGCTGACTGGGCTCTTGGGCAGCGACCATTAAATACAAACTGATTATATTTATAGGAAAAAAAATCTGTCACACAGAATTCTGAGAGAGAGGAATAAAACATCTAAAATATGTTTTCTATTGATATGAATATCACAAAAGTCTGAAATTACATAATAATATCATCTTAGATGCCAGGCTAAAGCAGTGTAGTGACACAATAAAAATACTATATAGACAGAGCTAAAAGATATTTAAATAAAATTTTAATTTTTCACTGAATCTGTTCCCATAATTCATAACTGATTCAGTGCATTATCATTCGGTCAGTGTAGTGTTAAAAAATCTTTATTAATATAACCAATTTATGTTTGAAATAATGGTGTCCTTACCTGAAAGAATTGAGGCAAGTTAACTGCAATAAATATTCTTCACCCTGCGGACAGAGATAGCTCTCAAAATAAGCACAGTCAGATGATTATGACTATTACATGTGGACAGCATTGTCTAGGCCTGTGTATGACCGACAATGTTCATGGCTGACGGTGAACCGATCAATCAACTCCATGACCGTCGATCGTTGATTATTATATCGGTTAAATATTTTCCTCTTTGTCATGTATAACGTTGATTATGGTTATGGCCTTGACCTTAGCCTATCGTGACTAAAAACAAAAAACCCGCCACCCATACTCATCCTGAGTTTCACTCACTTGACCTTTGACCGGGGACTCAGATTAAGAAAAACGTGGGGTGTGAAAACTCAATATTTCACAAATCTGACCTTGCAGATCCATCGGGCAACAAATTCTAGTGCATTCTGATACCAAATATTACCATATAATGCTCATAAATTAAAATTTTAATTAAATCACAAACAATGACGATCACTTCAC
>JBCEWB010141378.1:0-10930 GCA_039654565.1 Peronia peronii | reverse complement strand
TGGATGGATGGATAGATGGATGGATGGATGGATGGATGGATGGATGGATGGATGGATGGATGGATGGATGGATGAATTGACAGATGAACTGACAGATGAACTGCCAGATGGACTCTGAAGGGATGTACTGATGGGCTGATGGAAAGCTGGATATGAAGTGACATGAGACTGCCCCAGGGTACAGCATAAAATTCTTTTTTTTTTTTTTTACCTGATGAACCAGCAGTTCAGCCACTTCCACATGGTTGTTGAGGGAAGCAAGGTGCAGTGCCGTGTATCCATCATCCTTCTTCTCATCCACAATCCAGGGGCGGGGCAGTTTGGTGAGTAGGATGCGCATGGCGCTGCAAGAGAGAGAAAGAAGAACAAGGCATAAGAATATGTGCTTCAAGCTAATCTTTGATTGCGGAGTCAAATTTAACCTTCAGTAGGTACAAATACTGCATTCAGGACAAGAACATATATAACACAGAAAAGGTGCCAAAGAAAAACCTGATAAGATTCAGAAATCACAATCCTATGTGCAGCTTTCTTTGAGCTATCTATTAAACAACATCTGCATATAGTTTGAGACATTTAGAATAAATGAGGCACTTGGTATGACTACTTTTTGCCCATCAGACTACTATACCTTTTAGACTGAGGTGAAAATGTGTATGGGCAGGGAGTAGGAAGAATGTGAAGACAGATCGTATGGCTAAGGTTTTGGGGAGAACAGAGTGTTTGGAGAGTGGGTGGCCAAAACTGCAGGAGAGGGACGGGGGATCGTTTTGGCAAGCTCTATTACTTCCCTTTGCCAGATATAGTGAGGACTGAACAAGCAGTGTAAAAGATAATAATAATAATAAATAACCTTGGCGCTCTTTGCTTGAATCACATGAAGAAAATTTTTTTAAAATGGATGGTGTAAGAAAATGTTTTCTCCTTATTGTGATAATTTTTTATTTTTTTGATGATCAATCCTTGCGCGAAACATACACCATGAAAAGTTCCAAAAAATGCATGGCATATGGAAAATGTTTTCTTGTTATTGAAATAAGTTTCATCTTTTTTTTTTTTATAATCAATCTTTCCAATGACAAGAAGTATAGTGAGGTCTCTCCTCCCTCCCCCCACCCCGTCCCGCAGACTGTTTGTTCAACATCTTTTGTGTCTGGCCAAAGGAACCAACAGGGCTGGTCAAAACGATCTCCCAATAGCTGTAAATATGCACACATACCACCAAATCTGACAAGTAAAACAGCGGACACACAAGATGTTACATCAACAGCTCACACACAATGGGCCAGTCTCATATCTGTCACTCTCATCTACAGGATATAGCCAACCACAGGGGCATTGTTTCGCAACGAGTCGTGTAGTATGCGAAAACTACAATTATGAACGCTTAATGATTCATTGTTCACGGGTCTTTGTTCAAATGTATTTGCCAATCATTACAGTCTCTTTTCTTTGCATTTCGGGAGATCAGAAAGTTTCAGACCAAGTACATTTTGGGACCCAATCTGTTGTGCATTGACTTTTGAACATACCTTGAAGAGAAGAATTTAGTTATAAATCTGTGTCAAGAAGATATGACTGATGTTTTCAAAAATGATAAAAGCAGAATAATCAATCATTTGACAATCACGACGGTTTTTCACATAATTTCTCGCTTCGCAACACAGCACTCGACTTGAGTTCTCTTCCATGGGGGTAATGGTCACGCAGAGTCAGCAACTGTCCATCCGTCCGACGGCTTGTCCGTCCACATAGCCACACATCAATCGCCCATCCATCCATCCATCCATCCATCCATCCAATTCAACCACCCTGTAGTAAATAATGGCCCAAATATGTCGTTCTCACATTCCAGAATGTTTGTGTTTTACTGACTCTGTTTCTCTGCATCTGGCTAGAAAATCAAAACGTCTAAGGCCAATCCACACTTATCACACTTCTAGCTACAGAACACATGCAACAGTGCTGTTTGTCGACAGCTCATGTGATCAAAAGCGTCTGAGACCAACAGCACGTCGAGTGTTAGTCATGATCCAAACTTACTCTTGTAATTAGAGAACCTTGTCAACAACGGCTGTTTTTTTTTCTTTACATGTCATACGACAAAACTATTCAACCCTCTACCTCAGCTCAGTGTTGCATATAGGATAGATATACACACAAAAAAGCAAATTCACGGCAGGAAAATCATGAATACTTTCCATGAAGAAATAATCACAAATTCTAAATATTGAACAACTTGGACTCTTCGGCTGATTTCGTTGTCAGCTGCTGGCATCCAATTGTGGTCTAAAGTAACGTAAGCTCTACGTCTCGGGCAAAACTGTCATTTTCAGACAAAAGCATGCTGACCAGAATACAACTGTTTTTCTGCAGTAAAAAGGGCCCAAACATTCGAGAGTTAATTCAACTAGGCATGTTGCAGATGACCCATGTACATCCCAACCAAAGAATAACAACTTTCCATCTGACCTGGGAGACAAGGGGACGGTGCTACAACTAGGACGTAGATCACAGTCAAAACCTGTCACTCGAATATCTCTACAATCCTTTCAACTAAGATTGCTGCTCTTTCTTTCTGGCTCAGAATACAAACACGCCATTACACAAACAGGCTATTGCAAATTACTCAGTTCTCTCTGTAAATATTATTCATTTACGTATTTTTTGTTTGTTTGTTTATTATTCTTTCGTCCATTAAATAAACAAGAGAAACATTCGTAATTAATTTCTCTCACTTCTAATTTACTACCTTTCCTCTTTCTCTCATCTTTTTATTATTTTTATTATTATTTTACATTCCCTGTCGCTTTTGCTGACCTTGTCGTTCTCTTTACCCCCCCCCCCCCCCAACACAAACACACACATACAAACACATATATGTCCACATGCAAGAACTCAATCAAATGTCTCACCCCCTTCCCCCACCCCCATCTTGTACACCCTTTTTTTTCCGCATCTCTTTCTCCTCTCAGTCTGGTGAGATCGAGCATATACCGAGCTCTCCGTCTCAGAGAGCAAGAGCTACACATGTCTGGGGTTTGCCTAAAAAATGCCTTACCCACTACCACCACCACCTCCGCCTGCCCGCCCCAGCCCCGACCACCTGTTGTTGGAACCGCTGCCAAAAGGCGATGTTTAGAAGTTGCCGCGACCAGACCAGAGAAAATTTACAAGAGGCATTTTTGTTGGTTTGTTTTGTTTTACCTGGTCGCTAGTCCTCTCGCAGACCAGTCTTTCTCACCTGATCTCTGTATCTCCTCTCCCTCAAAGAGACTGGACATACTATCCTTGTCATACTTAGTCTTTCTTTTCTCATCCTATTTCTCCCTCTCCTCCATCAGCGCTTCCCCCCCCCCCCCTTCCTTTCTACTGCTGATGATGCAGAGTGTTAACAGTTCCAGTTTTGTGTCGTGTATATATGTGTGTGTGTGTATGTGTTTGTTTGTTTTAGCCATTAAAATGTATGTGGATCATAGAAATATTAGTTTTCCGCTATTCCCAGCTAGTCTTCAAACAGTTTCTTTTACAGCTTTTTGATTACTCTGTGCTCATTTTCTTTGACCCTGTGCTGTTTAGCCAATATATATCACACATATACTTAATTATATTCCCTCTATATCTTTTTTTCTTTAATTTCTTCATCTCATCATCAATGTATCATCGTCAGTGGTTTCATGAGAACGAATAATTATTACCAGTTAACAGATTTCTTGTGGGTTTTCATTAGCCACAATGTCTGTATTACTATATGCAATTCTGTGACTGACACTGACAATAAACTGCAATCTTGTGTCTTAATGCCCCGTTGTTACAATAAAGTGTTTCCAACATTAACAAAGAGTCCGTTACATGAGCAGGAATCATTGCATAATCATTTGAGTCGCAATCACATGAACTCTTTTGCTTTTTAATGTTCTACTCACTTCTCTTCCCTCGGCTCTATAGGCTGTAGCCGTTGGTTTTGTTTTTGTTTTGTATATGTGTGTTAGGGGGGAGGGGCAAGGGAGGCAATACATTACAATAATATTATGTGAAAAATTGTTTCACATTTCGCCCCAGCATAGAATGAGAAGTGGAAGAAGAGGGAGAGCCGAAAGTAAGAGAGAGAAAGAGAGAGAGAGAGAGTGAGAGAGAAAGTGACAGAGAGCTACACAGAGACAGGGAGAGCGCGAGAAAGATGAGGCAGGTTTGAAAAATAAATCTGACCACTCCTGCCCATATTCCTTTTATTATATTTTTTTTTCAAACTATGTTATACTACAAGATATGATGTATGGTTTTCTCTGCCCATGACTTGCCTCTAAATGTGTCCAAAGATGTTTATCCATTGTTGTGAATAATGTTTTCGTGACTATTACTTTTGTAGATCTTTGACTCATCGACTCTGCTCAGGAATGACTTACTTCTCAGGTTACATGAAAACCTGCACCTGCCCGATTCCTTGGGGCAAAATCATCATTACACTAACTGAACTTCTGCACCAATGGATTCGCTCGGAATCCCTTTGTGATCGCGTGTTGGTGCTCGACGCTCCCTTTGCTCAACATTGCGAGTTGTCAGTGACAGAGACACCTGGCGTCTTTGTTGACATCGTGAAACACACCGTTATGTGAACAATGGATCATTTTGACCGCTAACCAATTTACTTTCCTTTGCCAAGTACAAGCGGTATAACATAAGCATTGTAAAGAAGGGAAAAATCACTTATTCGCTTGTTATTTGAAACATAAGCAACAGAAAATTCTTAAGAAATTCACCATATGATTTTTTTTCCTTTATCGTTATGAATTTTTCATATTTTTTTTGCATGTTAAAATAAAACAAGAGAAAACGTGATCTTGTCCTTCTTTGTCATGCTTGTCCTCTATCTCTTGTATTTGGCAAAGGGAAGCACTTAGCTGGCTTAAAAAAAATAATTTAAAAATGGTTTATTCATACAGCATAGTCGTTATGAGACATGTCGAGATCGGTCACATGACCAAGTGATTGCCTCTCGCACTCTGATTTGTGTACATGCTCTGGTCATCGCAGGCAGCTCTTGACCAAATGATGAGGTGCCAGACAGTCATGTCCACACCATATATAAACAAACCCATGTGTGAGTGGTGATCCCTCGGTCATGTGACTGACCTCGAAATACCTCACCGTGTGGTATAATAGTGTAAGATTTACAAGACTTGAAACAGGGAAGAGGATAGACTGGCTGACTTTCGGTGCATCTCGTTGAAAAGACGAGTCATATAATCCTGGCTATCACATTTAAATCTCTGGCCAGGTGAAGATCCAGTGGGAGTCCGTTCCAGTTTTCCCACCATCTCGCTTCGCTTCTGTGCCAGTTCCACTTTTAGAGATGCATCTACAGGGGAGACATCCGTCTCCAGGTGCTCAGGCCTCTGTTCCGTGTCAGTGTCGCCGCCACCTGGATGTGTACTGTGTAAACCTTGGGAGTCTGAGCCGCTCACACACGTGCTATCATCAGACCCGCCAGGATGCCTGTGCCTTGGCGAGGCTCGGTGTGGAAAAGCGGTGAAGCTGTTTGGTTTGCTCAGGCTAGGAGAATCGTTCTGTTCTCGACAGCAACTGGAGTAGAACATGCAGCCATAGCGCACTGACAGTCGACGCTCATTTCTTTCCTTTGGCCCACCAATGCGCGGATAGGCAAAAAAAAACAAAAACGAACGGGTGCGCACGCTCTCTCTCTGTGCATGCACGTGCGTACGTGCGTATGTTGCAGTTAATTTGAAATAGCTCTATGGGAGGGAGGGAGGGAGGGGGGGGGGAGGAGGTAGAACACAACCAAAATGATTACCTGCAGAACCAAAATGACTACCTGCCGGGCGTACTCATAATCATCTTCGCCACAGCCAAACCAACAACAGCATGAGGGAACTGGTACTTACAATTTACCCATTTGCTTTCTTTCACGATATTTATTTACCCAAATTATGTAATTCCTCTTTCCCAAAACCCTCGTTTTCTCAGGCAACCCCGCTAACGATATTACCCAGCTAAGTCACTTGGGGCGGTCGGTTTGTTTTATCTGACGTCAAAATCCAGGGCTTCCTTCTCGCCCCTTTCGCCTTGGCCACCAGGTAGGAGCCGAACGGTAGCGTCTTGGAAGCGGAGGAGGAGAACTCTGGCAGGCCTGAGGCAGTGGAAGACCGGCTGGAGTTATCTAGCCTGTCTTATCTGACAAACATTGCTGGCAGCGGAACAGCCGCGCTACTGTGGGCGCGCACAGCCGGGCCGACCACTCACGCGCTGAAAGGCCAATATTACACCACACCGCAGACGGATCCGGCCCGACGGAAAGATGGGAGGATAGGCAAGGGAGAGGACAGGAGAAGAAGGAAATAGAACTAAGGAGGATAAGAAAGATTTTTGTGGCGTTTTACTGTAAAACCTCGGTTGGTGTGTCTCCTTTCCCTCAAAGCCCAAGTCAGAATGGTGATGAATTTCCCAGTCGGTTCAAGTTATCTTGTTTCCTCCCCCATCTTTCTCTTACTTCCCCCCATCCCTCGCTCATCCAAAATGAAATCATCTCAATGTCCAGCGATTTGCTAGTCATCCAGAAACAACAGAGCGATGATAATCCACTAGAGATATTAGCACTGGGGACTAAGCGATCTGGCTATGCCTCTTCTATCTTCGCTCCCTCCCTCCCCCCTCCTCATTTTTTCTACCTCTGATCGATTTGCTCGTCAAAAGAGGATCCGGACTGATGTAGCCAATAGCTCTCTCTCTCTCTTTCTCTCTTTACTGTTTCTCTCCCTCTCTCTCTTCCTCTCTCGCTGCCGTTCTCTTCCGCCCTACATATCGGCGCCTTCCCTTGGGCCTTTGCAGTGAAAAAAAAAAGAAACAAAATCCAGAGCTTCACAGCGTCCCATTTCCTCCCCCTCCCCTTCCCTCTTGACACCCCCCCCCCCCCATTTTGTGCATAAACCCCACCCTCCCATTACGGTTAGAGAGAGATGCCGCGCAATATGAGTCACGAGGCGGGGGAATCCAGCGTTTTCTTTACTCGCATTCTGCTCCTCTTCCTACAGCTTCTAGCCCCCCATCCCGCAACACATACATGACTCTTACCCCTCGGTCTGGGTATACATTATACAAATATGTGTCATAGCCTCTACACAGTGAGTGAGGGACACACATGTGCACGTGTAGGCTACACGGCTTCTCACTCATTTTTTCCTGCCTTTCTATCATTCTTTCTTTTCTCTCGTCTTGCCTTCCTCCCTAATTTCCAATTCTATCTCACTTACTGCCCTTCGCTCTTTCTATCGCCCCTACTTCTCTCTCTCTCTCTCTCTCACTCTCTTTCTCGTATAAGTGCGCCCACGCGAAAATACATCAGAAAGAGGTCAGAATTAACAGAAGACTGGTAAGAAATGGATACAAAGATGAAGGCGCCTACTTATTATTAAACAAAAGTGAGAGACGCGCCAGTATTAGGGTGGGTGGGTAGGTGGGTGCATGAGAGAGAGAGAGAGAGAGACAGAATCTCCATAGAGCATCTCGGCTGACAAGAGAATGAGGAAGGGAGGAGGAGATGGGGTGAAGGAAGGATGCGAGAGAGAGAGAGAGAGAAAGAGAGAGATAAAGGTGTTTGAGAACAAGAGCAGCCTGAAAAAAAAAAAGGAAATGGAGAGAGAGAGAGAGGGGGAGAGAGAGAGTCAGATAAATGACAAAGATACTATGATATTGGCAACTAAACTCTCAATAATGCATGCCGACTCTAAGCTTTCACCGCAAACTCACAGATCTACGTTACAAATAAAACCCGCGCTATCTATGTGTGTCTCCATTTCTTTCTGTCTCGGTCTGATCTGTCTCCTCGGCCAGAGCAGGCGCAGGCATTCCATCTGTGCAGCAAAGACCGGCGTCCGATACACGCAAGCAGGCCGGCCTGTAGCTGCTAGACGTAGCTGTGGAACTGGCAGTGCCTGCCTGCAGTCACGTGTAGCCTGAAGTCTGTCTCGCCCTCAGTCTTCGGCTGACATGAATGGTGAGCGTTCATTGACAGCTACTGTCCCTCTTTCAGCCTCCTTTCAATTCAGCATACCACACGTAATCTTTCTCTCTCATCCATGTCTCTCTTTTCACGAAAAATCTTCCACCTAGCTATCTCTCAGTCTCTCTCACCAACTCTCTTTTCAAATAATAAAAAAATTCCACTCCTCTCCTTCTCTCTCTATTTTTCTCATCCACTTTCTCTCTTTTCCTAAAAAAAAGAAAGATAAATAAATGAATAAAACTACCTCGCGAGACAGCCAGCATTAACGAGTCTATAGGGATGCTATATATACGGATAGAGGAAGTCTATCTGCCGGTCGTCTCCATCACGAGAGGCTAAGACCCAATTTGCAAAAAAAAAAAGAAATTTACTTAGGGAGATGAAGCAATGCCGAGAAAGGATGGATGCATGAGGGGGAAGCAGTGGAAATGAAAGAGACAGAGAGAGAGAGAGAGAGAGAGATGAGAAGAAAAAAAGACAAAACTGGGAAGACAGAGTGAGAGAAGGAGAAAGGTGAAGCGGGAGACAAGTGACGCGGGGAACACCATGGTGAGCAGCATTGTCAGAGGGGATGGCTACTGTTGGAGGTAGTGAGCGGGGCAGAGAATGTCTTCCTTTCTCTTATAATACAAACCGAAGAAATGTCTCTCTACATTAAAATTTTCAAACCCAGCCAGTCTATAATACTGTTGTGGGGAATTTTTTTTCTCTTTCAGAGAGGATCTACAGTGCAAATCTTGAAATCGATCGCAGACAGATCCACAGTGCATAACTTTAGCAGCTCAATCGTGTAAAGCTGTTATGTGTAAACTCTTGTACACTAGTAAATTTCACAAAGCCCAATATCGGACCGTAAGCCAAGGCCTTGTTCTGTTCATTCTCATTTCACTTAACGATGTCTAGACTAACCCTCACAATGCTAATCGAAACCGTTACAGCAGTAAGCAGTAAAATGGTGTCCTTTCACATTCAGGAAATCACAATTTAGGTCTATGTGCGAGATGAGCTGAACACATTCTTACAATGTCGTTAGCTATTTGGAGAGCAATTTGAAAACAAAACACACCAAGGAAGTCTTAGGCCACGCCGGCCCCTTGATAATTCTAGAGTTATATTCATATATTTTAGATCGACTCTATAAGATCTACAAGGTAAAATTTCAGGCTAGAAATACAGGGTCTACCTTGTCCAAATTCCGACCAAAATATCATTTTAAACTGTGCTTTCACCCAGTTTTTATAGGGTTTACATTGTGTAATCTCGGTCAATATTATAAGGTTTCCATATTGTACAATTACAGGTCAGCAAATGTTATAAGGTTTCCACGTTGTACAACTACAGGTCAGCAATGTAAGGTCTTAGGTGTAAAACGTTCACATCTGTCTCACTATAATATAATGAAGCCCACACAATGGACTGGAGGTCACAGAATCCACACGAGGCTGGAGGTTTGGCCACGTGGACGCTGAGTTCACATGGTAAATAAAGGCACAAAAATATAGGGTCTTATCAATGAAAACGCAGGGAACATTACCTCATCTTTCGTCTTTTCTTCATAGCTACTACTGGTGCAATAAACAGTGACTCAATAATGATCCACAAAACACTTATTGTTCAGAGAAGCTCAGTGTATACCACAATGTAAACAATGGAGCCGAATGCCTCTCATCACGTGACGACCATCCACTGTGTTAACTCTGGGAGCGTCAAAGAGCCCATCTGGTCAGAGACTGACTCATTATACTTTGTGTCAGATTTTTTTTTTCAAATGATCAACAAAATAAAAAAAAATTTTTAAAAACCCGGCTGTTATTGTCTTTAGGCCGTAACTGTCATGTCTGGCACGTCAATAAATATCGTTATAGAAACTGTGATACGCTAGCAAAGGTATATACTCTTGACACTTTAAGGGTTAATCAACGAGGGCGTTGGCCATCATCACGACATTCAGAAAAAATCCTTTCAAGCTCATGCTGGCGGTGCAGGGGCAGAAGTGAATGGGCTATTTTTCCAACCATCTGAACTATTTTCCTTTGCCAAGTATAAGAGGCACGGTACAAGAAGCATTGTGAAGAAGGAAAAAATCACTTTTCCTCCTGTTACTTGAAACATGTGGACCAAAAAAATTCTGAAAAAAATAAAATGACCATAAAAAAATATTTTCATCACATGAAGAATTTTCAAAATTTTCTGTTAATCGCGTTTAAAAAAAAAAAAAAACGCCAAGACAAAAAGTGATTTTTTTTTTCTTTCTTTATAATGCTTGTCTTGTACCTCTTCTATTTGGCATAAGAAAATACTTAAGCTGGTTGAAAAAAATGACTCATTACTGTTGGTGCAGCATGTGGCTTTATAATAACTAACCATAATGTGTTAGTCGTTCACAGCGCAATGTGTTCCAGAATGTAAATAAAACGGTTCAGTGCTGTGACTCTATCACGTGACCAGTCACAATGTTGGAAAAAACATAATGCTGTAACCCTCACGTGAGTGCTGGGAGATTCAGAATTCAGAACAAAAAATCCATTGCTCAAACTTGTCACAAAATGCCACGGGATGGTCAGTCAGTAGACACCATTTCCCCTGCCCTCCACGCCGAAATAGCTTCCGTGGGGGGGGGGGGGGGGTTTAAAATTAGAACGTAACATAACTATATCCCTGGCATGTCTTTTTTTTTAACCTTTCAATCCTAAGAAAGTAGGATTATTTCGGCTCTAAGTGGCTGCCTGTTTTCTAAGAAAAATTTTTGTGGGTAGAAATTTGGAATTTGGAAAATTTGCCCAGACAGGGACACTCCACCAAGGGTTTCTAAAACGTGCGTAACATGCACACGGGTTTGTTTTTCTTAAGCCTTTCAATCCAAAGAAAGTAGGATTATCTCGGCTTTTAGAAGTTGCCAATTTTTGCTGA
>JBCEWB010141367.1:0-10930 GCA_039654565.1 Peronia peronii | reverse complement strand
AATTCGAGAACAATTATGCCCAGAAAGCCAGGAAGAGGCAATAAAAGACACAGAAGTCATGAAGAGAGGGCTAGTATATAGAAAATGGGTATTTTGAGGCCAAAAGCCGAATAAAAAACTCTCCATGTCAATTTTTCGGTGAAAAAAAAAAATAAACGCGTTTTTCTCAAAAGCGGGTTTTTTGTCAGTATTTTGCTATCTACTTTTTTGTTTCACAACCGATTCTAATCAAATTTGGCACACAGATCATGTTCACAACAAAAATGAAAAACATGCGTATGTGCGTCCAATTCTGTTGGTAAGTTTTAGAGAATAATGGGTTTTTAGTATGAGAAAAATGGCGAAATTTGAAATTTCCTTACATGGCATTTTCAAAAATTTCTAGATAAATTTTTATTGCATATAAACGGCTGAAAATATGCAACCTTTTAGATATTATGTCAGAAAAGACGTTCACAAAGTTTTATCCAGTTTTGTGACAATTTGACGGACGAGATAGATTTTGAAATTAGTCATTTTAGAGACGCCAATATCCAAGATGGCGGCGTTGCCATGGCAACTATTTGAAAAAGTCGATTTGTTTTTCACTGTTTTCCTCTAATTTGAACATGCCAAATTCGATGGACAAGATTAAGATAGCTTATCTTTAATAATAAAAAAAAATCAGCTTCAGGACCCGCCACCCCCCTAAACAGTTTAATACTGGGTTTTGCCACAAGGAAGACGAAAAAGGGAATGGTTTGTCGTGGAGGAGGGAGGAGGTGGGGGGGGGGGGAAGGGGAGAACGGACAGCTCCACGATCGTAATAGAAAACTTATTACACTATGTCATTACAGATTGTCAGTACTCTCAAAGGTGGCAAAACAAGTAGTTAAACATCTTATTTCAGGCTGTAAGAGGGAGGGTGAACCAGATGTTTCATACATGCGTGTGTGTGTGTGTGTGTGTGTGTGTGTGTGTGTGCGTGTCTGTGTATGTGTTTATGTGTGTTTATGAAAGTTTCAGGATTGTACCTTGACTTCTTTGCCTGTGTTTGTGATTGACATTCTCGCAGTATGTGTTCTGTACACTCACAGACATGCATGTGTTTCCAATAAGAATATGAGATCTCTCTCAACGTAAATCTCTTTACCCTCCCTCAAGCTATGTTTAAATATATATATATATATATATATAATTGGATTTTTTTTTTTTATAATATGGTGTTATTATTTTGTTTTTGGTTCACATAATTTTTCTTTTTTATGTTTATTTATTTATTTTATTTTATATTCATTTTGCATACCCATTTATTTATGCATTTATCCATTTATGTATACTTTTTTCATTTTATTAAATATCTAGATAATGGTTTACCGTCTTCTTAAAGACACCTCTACAAAATGATATAAGATTCAATTCAATGTGATATCAAAGATCTGTGATTCAAAATCGCACTCTTCAGTGATTTTCATTGACTCCCTGTTAGGATTGTACGGAACACAAGGAAACATTGCAACATAAATTTTAGCCAAACGAAACTGACTCTGTCTTTGCAAAATGATTGTATATTGACTGCTATAGTGGTATTTTAAATAAACTTTTGAAATTGATTAATAGACTTATTAATAAATAATCACTTGTTGATTAATAATTTTATAGGGGGCAGCACTGTCACAAACGTTTATCATTCAATCAACTACATGATCAATTACCTCCATACAGTTCTACTTCACATAGAGTGAGGATGACTTTTCCTTTCTGTTCTACAGCCTCTACCCGAACATCTGAGACGGGAAGTTTCTCTGACACTGAGATAACACTGTACATGGACTGAGGGTTGGTTTCCTTATCTGTGTAACTGAAGACCAGGTCTCCACTCGAGTCATAGCTTGTCAGGATAAAACCTTTCAGTCTGTGCTGTGCAAAATCTGCTCAAAGGAGAATGAACACGACAATGCTATTCAGTTCATCCAACAGATCAGAGAAACACATGTTTATCTTTTACACTTTTAAACTTCTGGGCTATCTGTTTCTTTGATGCAGGCATTAACCACTCCCCCCTTACTTGGAATAAAGATGTCCATTTAAACCAGTAACACTTACACCTAGTTTGTCCTTACCCATTTCAGACCAACTTTTTTTATTTTTATTTTGCAACCATATTTTGAAAACTAATGCAACAGACCACAAAGACAACCAAAACAGTCATATTTTGACTTTTTTTCTTAAGTTTTGTGGACTATGGTGGCAATTAATTCAATGTCCCACTAAATGGGACAATGGTCACGAAAGGCCCGTTTTTTTTTTCAAGTTGGATATATCGTGAGTTTTGTAAATTTTTATTGTTATAAATATAATGTTTATCACATTTAACTAAAACAGTATTCTCCAGCGTGCAACAATGGTCACTGAATTCTGATACTACGGAATCGATTATTGTACTTAATCGATTACCATATTCGAAACATGTGTCCGTTAGGTCAAATCTCAAACATGCACTTAGACAAACGCACATCGAATAACTGAACAAAAATCTGGTTGTTAACTAATATAACACTATAATAATGTTGTAGCTGTAACATCAAATGGCCAAAAACCGAACAGCAAATAAGGGATGTTTCAAGAAATGCACATCTACAACTCAAAACAATTTCATAAGTAACAGATATGTGTAAAATTGTCCATAGCTAAAGGGAAACAAAATGTAAATTCAGCGGTGGAATTCCCTATCGCATCTGTCGTGGAGAGGAACGTTGCACTTGGTGCATCGCTTCTTTGTTTCATGTGGCAAAAGGCACATCGCCGCTGAGTTGACATTCCTTGAATGAAATGGTTCATGCCATCAGTGCGGATGTCAGATGGGACAAGACGATTTTAACGGCTTGCCGGAGTAGATGGTGGACGTCTGATGGCACGGGCAGTCTTGTATCTGTGGAGATACACATCAACCACTTCTCTTTTGAAGTTGGTCCAGACTTCTGTTCAGTTTCTTGTGGAGCAGGCAAGCGTTGTTCATCATAATATCAAGGATATAAGCAAACAAAGGTCACCACCACTTTTTCGTCCTCATGTTGATGCGACAACAGCTCACATTCTGGTCCATGTGATCTACACCGCCCATGTTTCTGTTGTATCTCTTGATCATTGCTGGCTGGCTGACTTGAATGTGGGTTTTATCTTTCATGGAGCACCGTTGGATCCTCTCTGTCGGAAACACGTTGTCACACTTTGTTTCCAGAGTGGCAACATTATTATCGCTCCAATACACAACAAGGTATCTACTTTGGTTGAATTTGTAATCGAAAGTGTCACATAATTCTTTCTTCATGTGCAGTGCAACATTTCACTGGCGAGCTGTTGACTCCTCGGCAGGTTGTTGATTGAACCACTCTCATCTTCGTCTCTGCTGTCCTCATCTGACTTTCTGCCATCTCCAGGTGGCTGCACAAAAATATCAACGCCTGTGATATCCCCATCGTCTTCAATCATGGTGATATCTTCATGCACAGAAAAACACCTGAAACAAAAATCAGTTACTGGCTCATTTATAAAATCACATACTTATCGCGTTGCATGTGCGTACAAATGTTTTCACGTACACACACCTACACAAAAACATTATGGCTCATAAATGTAGAGGTAACCCGTCCTTTGTGTTGAGAAATTAACTATTATAATAGACCTAAGCAGAAAATAGAGTGGGGAAACATCTTATTTATCGCTCCTGTACACGTACCCATCCGTGCCCATTGTCCCACTTAGTGGGACAGTTGTAAATGGTAGGTTGCAAGTCTGAAACTTGACTCCACTGAATAAATTATTTTCCTACACATTGCAAGAGTAATACATCCACTTATGTCAAACAATAAAATACTTAAATGAAAGAATTATTGCAATCTCACAGCTTACCTTCTACCAGCCTTGTTTGAATCAGCCATTGTTTGGCGGGACGACTTTTCAAAGGGCGGTAGCTATGTAACCGTGAATGAAGTGAAAAGGGTTACTCCAAAAAGCAAGGGAATTATATTAGTAATACCACAAATAAGGAATTCAGTTAGAAATGCTAGGCATTTAGAAGGAATGATGAGAAATACTGCTGTTCCACTGGGTGAGACAATGGTAAAAAATGGTTTAGTTTATGGATTTTACTCCTGTACAGTTATCGCATATGAAAGAACAACAACAAATAAATGATAATAGTACTAATACGTCCTGAAGTATGGATTTTGCTAAAATAAATAAATAAAGAAAGAAAGAAAGAACTAGATAAATAAATAACATTTAAAAGAAACAATTTTGGGTGTTTGTTTTTTCTTAATAGACCATCTTTTCTGAGTAGAAGGTTGGTGTGAAAAAATGGATCTGTCCATTTAAATGTGATTGGCAAATGGACCGTCAACCGTTCAACTGTCAACCAGGATTTTCAGCTTGACAATAGGCCAGGACATCCTTTGAAATACCATTGGTCAAATGCACTAGAATGGACATATCCACTTTCCAAACATATTTTTTTGCTCACGAAAAAGAACCTCTTTTAAGGGAAAACAAAAACACGAAATCGCATTTTTCCCCAAGCAAAACACACATTTCAGAATCCCCCATCCCCACCCGACTCCTATCCCCACCACCCACCCCCTCCTCCCTAAACATTTTTTTATTCACAATCAAGATACATACAAAATGCTCCCAATTTTAGCCTAGTGGATTACTTTTTTTTTTCTTACTATTAATGCTCGTGTGTTCTTTGAGATTGACTAGTTTTACATTTTATACAGACCTCTATTATACAGGACATATCTGTTGATTTGTTGTTGATGTGAAAGTGTCACATTCCAGCTGGCCATTGCTTGACCTATAGCAGTGTGGGTACAAGCAACGTAGTTATCGTGGTGGCTCATATAGTGGCTATTACGATCTCCCTCCACCGCTTTGTCTGCCAAGACTTCTAAACTTTCAGTAGAAGACTGTGCGGCCTTCTGTCGTAGTGCTACATTGCGACCTGTAAGGAATAAACCACGACAAGAGATATTTTAATGCCTTTTCACTTATCAGTCACGAGAAGATAATCCTGAGATAAGAATAAATGGAAAGATCAGAAGTTAGGTCTGTGATATTGAAACTGTGTCATCCATTTTGTTTTTGTCACGTAGTGTGTATCTGCTGGTGTAATCATGTCGGATTGTTGCAAAGTCAGCAAGTGTTGAGTCTGTAGATATACGTACCGAGGATCAACAATAAATAAACATTACGGAATTAAAATTTGGGCTTTTTTTTTTACCTTTTCTATATTATCTTTAATGTCATGAACTTAGTCCACCTTTTATTAGATAAGAACAAGGGATAAAAGGAATTATTATGACCGCGTCCGACGGCATCATCGCCGTTGGGTACATAAAGATTCACTCCAGACATTCAGCTGACAAAGGGTTGGACCTTAAAAGAAGAATTCGCCGCCCTATAGTCATAAATGATATGTTCCGCTCGTGCAGACGCCAGAGAAAAATAGACCATAACTACACAACCCGGGACTCAGTCTGTGTCTTCGCCTCACTCTTTCTGACTGGACACGTTCCAGCCTCACGATCCATTGTATATTACAACAGGATTTGCCTGAGTTGGGAGTCGATGGCTTTTTCCTACTTGCTGACACCATCACCACTCATTGTTGCTCGCGTTGCACTGAAACTCAGACCAGGCGGACCAAAACAAAACTCTCCCTGTTTGCTACAATCCTTACCTGACCACAGTTTTCTTTCCTCAGTCATGTGTTGGGACTAGTGGTACTAAACACCCGTTCCAGATCTGGCAAGTGACAACAAGGAGGCAGAGATAATTACCCTCGCCCCAATAATTTTTTTTGTTCAGTCCCCCTCTCATTCTGGAGGTATCAGCTCTCATCTAGTTTGTACGGACTGTTTGTGTTTAAAATAGTTGCCAAATTTTAATAGGTAAAACTAATAGGTGCATAAGTTACATATAATCACATAAAAGTACTTGTAGATATAAAATTCGATCATAACTATTTGCCACATATTGTTATCCTTGGAATATGTATTTCACTTTGACATTACAGATTTGTCCCTACGTTCCGATTATCATCAAAAGACGAACCGTGTTGTTATTTATCCGTATATGAGAACAACATAGTCTGTTTTTCCAGGTTCCATTGGTTCAATGAAAATTGTATACGTTTTTTTTTTAAGGAAGGGGGGGGGGGATGAGTCCTAAAATTTGGATTTTGCTAAAAAAATGCTATTTTGGATGTCTGTTTTCTATTGAAAGCCCTGCCTTTTCTGTGGATTAAATGGTATCAAAAAGTGGATATGTCCATTCTAACGCGTTTGACCAATGGTCATTCAACTTTAGGCCTCGTCTACTGTCAATCAGGATTTTTCTCCACACGGCTGCTACATGCAGTAGTAGATCATCACTATTTGATTTTATGTAAGCAAATAGTGCATAAAACACTTGATTATGACCTCGTATAGCAAAATCATGAACTCAAGTGCCATCGATGGACATTGGATAACCACTATGAGGCTGATCATGCAGATTATCAATAGCAGGTGCTCTAGAATGAACTTTCACCTCCTATAAATAGTAAATCTTTCCTTTCTTTCTTTCCTTTCAAGGCTTAGTTGTGGACTATATGCGACAGTAAAGGTCAAGAACTCTTTGTTTGGACAGAAAACGATATGGGGTCTACATATAGACCCCCAAGAACACGGAAAAGGCTCTATTGGTGCCCTTATAATAATGGGGGTTGCAGAGGGGGAGGGAACAAAAATCGAGAAAAACTATGCTCAGTAAGCTAGGAAGAGGCAGTAAAAGACACAGAAGTCATGAAGAGAGGGCGAGTATGTAAAAAGAAAAAGTGTTTTGAGGCTAAAAGCCCAATAAAAAACTTTCCATGTCAATTTTTTCGTGAAAAAAAAACAAACAAAACGCATTTTTCTCAAACGGGTTTTGTCAGTATTTTGCTATCTACTTTTTTGTTTCTGAACCGATTCTAACCAACTTTGTCACACATCATGTTTATAACAAAAAAAAAAAAAAAAAGGATATATGCGCGTCCAATTCTGTTGGTAAGTTTTAGAGAAAAATGGGTTTTTAGTATGAAATAATGGCGAAATTTGAAATTTCACTACATGGCATTTTCAAAAATTTCTAGAAAATTTTCTTTCGCATAGAAAGAGCTGGAAATATGTACCTCTTTAGATATTATGTCAGAAAAGACGTTCACAAGGTTTTATCCAGTTTTGTTAAAAGTTGACGGACTACATAGATTTTGAATTTAGCCATTTTAGAGATACCATTCTCTAACCATAGAGATACCATAGAGGTCACTATTCTCCCCTAATTTGAACATGCAGAATGCGGTGGACAAAGTTAAAATAGCCTATCTTTAACTCTTTCCCTACTTCGAGCCGGAAAATTGGGCTTATCCTGGAGATCACGGCTAGACTTCAGACCAAAAATTTGGTTCGGTAAATCCAGTATTTCAAAGTTTCAAATAGAAACAAGCGGGATTACTTCAGGGTCATCAGAGAAGAGCGTCAGTTTTGAAAACGTGTTTGAATGAGCGAAATCTGTACAATGAACGTCCTTTTTTATTAGGGGTTTTGTTTTTTTTTTTTCTGTGGAGGTGAAGTTTATTTTTATTCGGCATGGAGCTAGGGCTTGTTGAAATAAACCTGTATGCAATGAAAAAAAGAAGTGCTAGCTTTGTGTGGAATGAGGATTTACAATCAATTCTACCTGACAGTGAAACGCAACGTTAGTAGATCTAGATCTTCGAAGTGTAAATTGAAAAGTGTTATATAAAATATATCGTTTTGGATTGTTGTTGTCAAGTTTCTTGTCATTTTTCTTTTCTCACACAGCCCCGATACATTCTTTAAGATTTTATTCATCTTCTACGATTCCCCCCGTTTTATTTGAAACCTATATTGCATGGTTTGTTTGCTCTGGACTGCTGTAGGAATTGATTTATGTAGTGAACGTGTGGTCAGCAATTGGGTTATGAAATGGGCGTGTCCGGATGTGACCAGCTCTGGGAATAGAGTCAAGTAGGGAAATAGTTAATAATAATAATAATATATATAAAAAAAAATCATCTTCAGAACCCGCTTCACCCCCCCCCCCCCGCACCTTAATACATATTTCTTTTAAGTGTACAATATCGTGCGAGCATAGCTTTATAGTAGGACATAATAACACAATAGTACAGTAATCACTTCGTACACCTTTTCAGTTATATTTTAAACGTCAAGTTACCTTTCCTGTCTTCTGTGATCTTAATGTTTATTTGTAGTATTCCATGACTAGATCCCGAGACTTTGATCCCGATTATGCCTTCTAGCCTTAGTTTACAGTTTACACTTTGAATATTTTGAATATTGCCTACATTATATTTATTCATCATAATCGAGCTGAGAATGGTGAAACACGGACTCTGCAAAAATAAATCACGACGAGAATGCAAAAAGCTAAATGACAAAAATAAAAAAGGTGAATAGATTACCTTTACATCTGTGAATTCAAAGTATGATAATCTCTAGTTTGTCCTGTGGAGTTTTTTTCTGTAACATGATTTTCCTTACAAGCATATAAAAAAAATGAATTATTAATACCTGAACTGATGTGCAATGAAATTGGAAAGAAACTGTTGTCTCCTGAATAGGCTGGCTAAAATGTTGTCGGTACCTGTACTTGTCCATGAGCTTCAGTAGCTTTTAATTTGCAGAGTTAAGACATTTTCAAGAGTTACATATGAATAACAAAAATGTGATAATGATTACAAATCGTAATCCCTATTTTCAGATTCAAATGGAAGGGAGTTTAACGAGATCGATGTCGGCCGCGACATATAAGCTATTTGGTTCTTGAGGGTTATAAATTAAAACTGCGAGGCAAAACTTTTGGTAAAAATATAAAGTAATCATCAATTATACTAAATCAATGTTCGGTGTCTATGATGTTATTCTCGTTTATAGAACTGCCATGTATTCTTATCGTCTCACCGCTAGAAAATGTGCCAGTTAATTTATCGTTCGCTTAAAAGAAAGAAAAAAAAATGAATTGTCATTTATAAGCCATGTAGTATTACAGTCTTTGTAGTCCTTATATGTGATGCATTAGTTTGGTTATTTACTTGAGATAATTCCCCATTAAGCTGCATGTTGTTTACTATACAATGTGTTTGATATATCAGACCACACCCAATCTATTTCAATCTCGCCTTATCCAGTGAAAGGCAAGTCATTTTATCATTATCTCCTAATAAATAAATGGAACTAACTTGACTGAAGTATTGTCATAGGCATTTTCAATATTTAACATAATATTATGTAACTATGGGGGTGTTATATTTTATGACAGATCTATCATACCAGGAAAAGTATCAATTTTCCACATGACAGATCTGTCATCCTAGGCATTTCAGGATTGATTTTTGTACATTACACGATTACATTGGAAACAGTAACAAAAGTTGGAATTTACCAAGTATATTAAATGCAACATGACCTTAAACGAGTATAATATTTATCAAGTTTTTATCCTTTACAGCTACTCTTGTTTATGATCAGCAAATTAAAAAAAGTCAGGTTCTATGGACAAAACAGCTATGATAACCCCTCTCTGATTTCATCACACTATCTTCTCAATGCCTGCCATGCTTCATATATCTTACACTTGTAAACTACACTAATATATTTGTTAAATTGGATTCCAGCTCTGATGCACAAGACATTCTAAGTGTTGTCAAGCCAAATGAAAATAATGTCCTGTCTTCCAGAATGAATATTTCAAGCAAAAATGTGGTGAAGGAACTGAAGGATCGATAAATGTGGTATGTGGGCATCGTCTGGGAAAATTTCTTGAATGGCCGCAAGCCATTGCGTGAGAAGGGGTTGGCTAAGCAGGGAAGAGGAGCAGTGACAATCTGGTGGGCTATGATTCCAACATCACTGTCACCAGATGGTTTGACAACCAAAAAGTGGACGTAAAAACCTCTTTTACTGGAATAGAACCAGTTGAGAATGTGACTAGATCTCAGAAACTCAGGCTCGAATGTCTTGTAGTTATTCTCTTTTGTAACTAGGACATGGGAGGAGATGCTCTTCTTGATTCCCTCAGTACTCTCCACAAAATCAAAATCAGCTCACTAGTGCACACACATTGAAAAAGCTGACAGAAAAAAAAAATCGTTTTCTCAAAGATCAAAATCATGTATAAAAACATGTTTTAGTGCAATTTTTCAGTAAAAAATGTAATAGGAGAGTTAAAGACTGCAAATATATACGTGAACCTGAGCACTTTGCTGTTAGTGATATTATATGACAAAATTACACAGCAGGCATAATACAGACATGTCACAGTTTTCTTTTGGTGCGATGCTCTGCAAAACAGTTACCATCCTTGCATGGAAGATTATCAATACGATGGAGAAGCCTGCAGGGAAGGCCACATCCCAGCCAACTGGTATCAATTATCATGTTGATGATATGATAAAAAAAGATAGATGTACCACCGCAGTAGTTTTATGGAGAGTACGGAAGGAGCCAAGAAGATCAACTCCTTCCATATATGCTAGTTATAACAGCGAATGGCTACAGGACATTGGATCCCCGTCTTTCTTTTCAAATTTTTCGTTCCATCTAGTCACATTCTCAACTGGTTCTGTTCCCAGAAATGAGGATATTACGTACAGTTTTTGATTGTCAAACCATCTGATGACAATGGTGTTGGAATCAGAGTCCACCAGACTGTCACCGCTCCTTTTCCGTGCTTACTTCCTAATTATTTATAACGATAAATGATAAAATGGCTTACCTTTCAGTGCATAAGGCAAGATAGATATAGACTGGGTGTGATCTGTTATATCAAATATTTTGTGAGGTGGAGGGGGGGGGGGGAATAGCCATATAAAGGGAGTTTTAACTCA